>VXAL01001156.1:321476-359114 GCA_013399475.1 Chauna torquata | reverse complement strand
CATCTGCAATATATCTTCAACAGAAGCTATGAATGAAGTATGCTTCTAGACCAAAGGCACTCAGTCCTCCAGCTTTGAATAGTGCACTATTTCCCCTCCATTTGTTTCTGTGGTGCTGACTGTGTGTGCGGTCATCCATAAGGGTGCTGAGACACCCTGGAGAGTGAAGGGATAGCTGCAGCTATTTTTTCATTTGTATACACTTCAGTTTGTAATAAATGAGATCCATAGCATATGAACAGCGGTCTTGTAGATTATCATATCATCAAGCACAAGGAACCTTTTATGTCACAAAGCTAAATAAAATAAAGCAAGTAAGCCTGAGAAAAATAGTCTGGTGAGGCAGTAGAGTGTGCAGGACTGTGCAATAAGTCCTCTCTGAGTGCGAATGACGTTAGGACTTAGAGTAACTAGAGAACAATTAGTTTTAAAGCTAAGGCATTATCTGTATCTATAATTCATCTCTATCTATATATATAAGCTTTCTTCCATAACAGAAATGTATAGATTTATATTTCCGTTGTCCTGTAGATGTCTTTGGATAACAGAGAACAGCAAACAACTTTTGATCTGAATTGAAACAGCAGCGCTAGCAGCAGGACTGAAGTTCAGCATCGGTGATGATGGTGAGTGTTGAGTGTCTATTTAGAGCAGATTGGATCAGATGTGGTATTTTAAGACCAAGCTTATAACAGATCTGGATTTTGAGAAACATCCATGGACTTAAAGATAGGATATCTGTCTGCCTGCGTGACAGTGCAGTAGGGTTGGATGGTCCTAGTGAGAACCTAAAGTGCATTTCTGACCCTGGCAGGCATTTTGACCAATAATCCAAGGATGTGAACTGTTGAACACCTAACCAGTGCTAAGAATTTTATGGACATCTGTTTCCAAAACAGCAGCTAAACTCCAGGAGATGAAGTATGTTGTTATTTCCACAGCTCAGTGATGCTTTGGTACCTCTTGCCTTTGCATAGTGATCTGGTCTTTGGAATGGCTAACAGCCAGTCCTAAGTCTGGGCTGATTTTGTATATGCAGACAAGTACCAGCAAGAGCTTCCAGAATGCCAAAACTTGGTTTTAAAAAGCCACACTCAGCACCACAAACCATCCCAAAAAAAAGGAATCGAGAAAACATATAAAGCATTTTAAAAGAGTGCCAATCTGTCCAGAGTAAAATGATTAACCCCTTACAATTTAAGCTACAGGAGATAGGCCTGAAACATTTCATTTTGATTGTTTTGTTCTTTTCCTGATCCATTTTCACTGATTTTATGGGTTTACCCTCATTCTGAAGAAGGAATTGAACTTCTGTATTAGCAGCTGAGTCCAGTGACTCCACCTATCTACAGCCTGTTAGCTATTCATGCTAGAACAGGTTTGTTTTCTAATTTTGGCAGTGTTTCAAAACTCATGGCAGATTATAAAGAGCTTATAAAATCTTCCATATTGCAGACTTCTGGAGGTGAGGGCTCTACCTAACAATTCATTGAGCATCATAAAATTGTAAAATCATGCACAAAAATTTACACATGCACAGACAAACATGCACACTTCTACTGTTTCAAAATACAGTGGTTTTCTTCACTCTTTGCCTTGGAGAGAGTTGAGAGAATTCTGGTTTGGTTAAACTTTCTGCCTCTCAGATAAAAAACAGCAGCAATTTTCTGCTTGAATTTCTCTGTGACTAAATCCATTGATCATCCTTTCTCTCTGTGAGTGAGGAGTGTGTTTTCTCTTTAATAACTCCTATCCTTCTCCCTGAATATTTTTTTCTGTCCTCTTCACTTGTTTGTGTTGTGTTGGCCAGTCCACTGCACTATTCCTCCGAGAGACAGAGAGAGCGCAAAATTGAAGTTATTTTATGCTTGGTCTCCCTCAGTCCCAATTTTCAAATCTTCATGTCAATTTTCACACATCAGTGTCATATGGTGAATGCTATGGAAATTTCAGTGGGGTCCTTGGGAGACAATTTATACATGACCCCCCTATTCCCTCCCCCAACCAGGCTGCAGCCCCTGCCTTTATAAAGAATAAGTGTATTTATAATTAATATGGATTTTAAAACATAACTACATTCACAAATTTTCCTGTTGTTTGTCTCTTTTGCAATATGAGTGCAAAGGAATACAAGCTCTTTCACTCATTCTCCTAATAAATTGGCTCAAGTTAAATGAATAAAAATTATAGCATGTTGAAAGAAAAAATCAACACATTATTCATTTTACTTTTTTTTCCTAAAAGGTATGTTGAAAAAGGTTTATCATGCAACTAATTTGGTAATCACCAGTTAGCAAATGAACTCATTGCCACTTACCTAGGTGAATCAGAAGGTTAGTAGCAAATGAAACATGGTGCAGTTTGGATGGGTAATTATATCTTCTTGTAAACTAATGAACATACATCACCTTAAGAGTCCTTGGTGAGTAAAATCCTAGCAACGGATGCAAAAGCTCAGCTGACACCATCAGAGCATTTCAATCATTGACCTTAAAATGGGCCCCTGACATCAGAAAGGGGTGCACCGAGCCTACTCCATTTTACAGCATTAATTATCCTCTCTGTGGGGGGGATATCGATGATAAATTTTCCAGATTATGTCTCAGAGCATCTTAAACCTTAGACATTCATAAGGAGACCTAAACTGCCCCCTGATCCTCAATCTTTTGATTTTACTTAAAGAGGTTACCAGTGCATCACAGCATCGCATGAACTTGTTTCTCTGTTTCACCTACCACTGACACGTAAAAGAAGATTTTCTAACTAGGCCAACTATGCAGTTTCCTTTATCTATCTATCTATCTATCTATCTATCTATCTATCTATCTATCTATTTATTTTTGCAAAAACAGAGTAAATAGTAACAGGGAAAATCTAATGCCTAACTTCCAAAGGACCTCATCTTCCCTCAGCCCCACATCCTCTGTGGACACTGAGCACCTTTTGCAGGTTTCCTGTTCTACCATCTGCCTAAGAAACTTTTTATCACTCAGTTCCTGTATGTCCTTCCCCTCAGCCTTATCTGATTTATCGTGGTTTTGGGAAACTTCAGAATCACAGCAGTAGTGGGATGGTCAAGGGAGTTTTTCTTATGAAAAATCTGGGAATCAGTTTTGGGTTTTGCAATTCAATGCCTCATCCAGGAGACGTAGAAATCAGAATCACATCATCCTCCAGCTTGTTTAACTTGCTTCAGAGCCAACTGGAATGTGTACAGCAGCACACTACAAACCTACACCAAGCCCCCTTCTCCGGTGATTTCGTCAGCAGCCTCTGGATGGGATAGCTTTATCATAATTGTTATCCTCCTTCAATCTGGTCGGAGGGAAATGACCTAGATGAGTGCTCTTGGTGTGCCACACAGAGACCAGCCAATGCTCTCCTCAGGGCAAACAGGCAACAACGCACCATAGCTCAAAGCTGTTTTGCTAACATGATCCTCAGAAGGGCTGTAGAAAATATATTTGTATGGCATTGCTGCCACTTTACTGCTGGCTGTGATCTTATCACATCTCCCAGGCTAAGGCATGGGTAGGCGAGATGAATTCCTGCAGGACAATTCGATAGGGGCAAAAGGAATATCCTATAGATTCTGGGGCTAACCCATCCGTTCAGGTGCAGGTGTCTCTGGAGTCACTATAGTATCAGCCAGTCTTAAAGAGGTCATTTGGGACTGAGGCCTGGAGGAACCCTCTAATATAAAGCTGAAAGCTGTGGGAGATGTTCACTACAAACCATGTGAAAACCTCTTAGTTTTGTGCCTTGTTAGGGGAATCAGTCTTTGGGTTGTGACCGAGATTTTCCCAGTTTATTAGGGACCTGCCTGTAGCACTGTTGCAACAGGTCTTCTGGTAGTGGATGAGGTTCAAACTCTGGGACAGCTTTGCACCATGCAGTCATAGCAACATCAGCTGAGAGCTGCAAAACCCACTAGAGCTGAAAGTCAGTGTTTATCATAGCTCATGACACTTCCAGTGCAGTCCTTGTTTCTCCTTCCCAAGAGCAAAGTTACCAGCCAATTTCCGTGGCAAATACTAATATAGACATGTCAGATGCCCCAGTTTCAGCTGGACTGTGATGATCATGATGATGATTTTTCCAGCTAGTTCTTGTCATTGCTGGGTTCTGAATAGTATGGGATACAGGGAAACATAGCAAGGTCCAGTAGTAAGGCATTACACTGAGAATTGTTTCTCCGTCTCTGTTTATGGTTGCCTTAAGGTTGAAGGATTTTTACATTTCCTAAGGCTCCAACTTTTAAGCTCAGAAGTCCCCATAGTCAGCAGGATCTAATGGAAGAGGATTCAGTAACTTGTCTTTGCTGAGTTGACTAGAGAAGGGTTTGATTCAAAGAGTTTGTTTCTGCCAAAAGGCCTGTAGCGTAAGGAAGGCAGCACACCTGGCAGCCTCGAATGCCTGCTGGGGACTCTGCTCCATGGCATGCTCCAGGGAAGACAGTGGTCAGACATTCCTGAGACTGAAATCTAGCTCTGCTAATGATTCTTTTCAAGATCTTAGTCAACTTACTTATTATTCTTCTGTTTCAGCTACCCCTTCTAAAAGTACAAGTAGTTACTTATTTCAGGGGTTGTTGTGAAGATTTACTAATTGTACAGACTCTACCACAATTAAGCCGGTAAGTACCATTAAACTTCTGTGTACCACAGAACACATAGCTGTGGGCAGAGAAAGCCTGATTTCCAAAGATGTTCTCACCAGCTCCAGCCGAAAATCAGAACAGACTGTGTCCAGAGTCAAATAATCTGAAGCATATTCACTGCTGGTGAAGTCTGCATTACACTGATGTAGCTGACAGAAGGATAGAGCCCTTAGCTATACTATATATATTTCTATATAGACAGAGGCAATGCACCAAAGCAAGGCACTGTAGCACATAACTCACATGTGTCTGTGTGCATGTGTGCACCTGGGTATGTGAGAGACAGAGAGAGATGAGATATATCGGGAAACATAAGAGAGATGAGACTGGAGAGATAATTTCCAGAAAGTACAGCCACCATCAGAAACTCTGTCTTTCCAGCTGGAGGGTTTTGCGCTGCTGGTGCTTCTCTCTTAACTTGACAGCTCGACTCTTAGCCCAGCTGATAGTCGCTGCCTATAAACTTAATTAGAATGGGGGTAGGGGAGGAACAAGCCTGTTCAGCACTCGGCACAGAGCTGAAAATAACCAGCTTTAATACCTTTGACATTGAAGCACCTGCTAAGGGCACAAACCGCTGTACAGCTGACCGACCCTTCTCTGAAGACAGGATGTGTCACTTCACTTGTCCTCAATACGTGCCTCCTGGCCAGGGAATTGCATGCAGGGCTCTGCAGGTCTGCTTTTCATATGGCACCACAAGGCAGTAGTTCACTCCAGAGCAATCAGGGGAGTTCAGTATCTCCAACCATGTGAAAAGGGAGAGACTCAGCCACCGCAGTGGCTGGTGTACCTCAGATATTTTATTTTTCTCTTTCTGAAGTAAAGGGTTATTTTCCGTGCTTGCAACTAAGCGCTGCACTGCAGCCAGCCGTGAACATTTCTGTTGGCCCAGCTGGCCTCTTGCTTTAATGCTATTCTCAGGGCTTTCTCTGGGTAAAGCGGTGAAGTAAACAGATTGGAACCTTACTCTCATATATACATTTAATTGTGTACTGATTTTATCCTAGGGAAAAGTAATAGACTGTTCATTTCAGGTAGAAAACTCCCAGCTGAGGCAACAGGTAAAGATTCCCCCAATTTTGGTGCTTCTTGAGATGTAGCAGCTCTCACCTAGGTACTGACTCCTTGACAGAGATGGAGCCTTTGATACCATTTCTGATAGCCTCTAGGTGGTGAGGAAATGATTTAGTGAATCTGGGGTATTTGGCCTCTTCCTGTGCATGCTGCAGGGAACCACTTGTGGTGATGGCTTTTGGTCCCGGGGTTTGGATATCTCCTTGTTGAGAAGAGAAAGCCCCTGAGCTTCATTTGCACAGCCCAGTGGTGACACAGTGTCAGGAATGCAAATGAAACCTGGATACATTCAACCTTTATATTGCCAGCAAAAGGCACAGTTGCTACTAGAACCAGTTTTCACGTGTGATTTTTTTATTTTTATTGTGGTTTAATTTAAACCAAATTTAATTCAAATTAATCAGGTTAATCAAGTTAATCAGGTTTAACCTGATTTTAACCCTCCCTCCCCTGACAAAAAGGGGGGAGTATTTTCAGTTTTCAAAGAAGGACTTAGTGGAGCTGTCTTAACTTAAGGAAGAGACTACCAGTGCCTTGAAAGCATCTTCCTCACCCTCTTTCTTTTTAAGATCTCTCTGCCATGCACCATGCTGCCTGGCTTTGATATCCTTCTGGTCACCTTTGCTGAGACCTGAGCCTGAACCAGCACATCCAGCCTCTGAGCAGGGCATGACACCAGCAAGAAGGGGTCTAGGCAGCCTTTGTATCAACCATGCAAGACCTCCCAGGGCAAGACAAAATACTGTTTAAATATGCTGCTGAATTCTGCAGTATTAGACCTGTTCAGACTTAGCAAATGTCTTCAAGTCAGAGATCAGGCTACCAGGTACCACAAGTATAACTGTGACTATGCAACAGTCCGTAATGCGACAGCTCTAATGTGAAGTTATTACCGGAGGCACAGTGTTGATACCTGTGTTAAGCCTCTGAGCATTGCCCAGTGTGAACTATGTGTTTCCACAAGACTGAGCAGACCCAGACAGAGCTGATTGCTCTTGCAGTTAATAAAAAACGCTGCACTTTCTCTCTTGACAATCCCGACACCTGAGTGCTTCCTACGTATGACAGTTAGCACATTCTGGTTGCTCAGTGGCCTGTGAGAAATGAGCCTCTTCTCAATTTAGTTCCTATCATCAGACAAGCGGTACACACAATAAAAAACACACCTTGACAGTCAGCCCCCAAAGTAGCCCTGGGGACTGAGGGTCCAGACTTCCCTTTCTCTCATATATGATCCCCTTTAAATTGATGCAATTTATTGGACTGGATTCTGCTCCCTACTACCTCCAGGTAAATCAGGGTAACTCCACCAAGGTCACGGGTTCAGTGTCAAAGCACAGAATAACCTGGAGGAGGGGAACCTCTCCTGACCTCCCCAAGTTTCTTCTCTAGATGGAGCTTGTCAGGCTCTCCCTCAATTAGGGCAGCATAAAAGTGTTGTCTCTGTCATTACCTGAGCATTTGGCTGAGGAATTGCCCTTCCTGCAGCAAAGAGCATCAGGGTCGTTATGATCTCCTTTCCCAGGATGGTGAGAAAGGTGCAAGGCAGAGGCAGAGGCGGGCTGGGGCAAGAGGAAGTGGGTGGATGTTGCATGGGCCTCACTCCAGCCCAGCCCAGCTCAGCCCGTCAGGTTGTGTCAAACAGAGCTAATATAAATGTCAGTGCACTGCTTTCAGTGGTGCAATCTCGGTTTGTTGTAATACAGTTCATTTTCAGTCTTCCAGCTCTATGGATGCTATCAGCTGACAAGTCTGGCTAGTATCCTCTGCCAAAAATACATGCGCTCTCAACATTTCTTAGGAGTTGTTTTTTTTTTCCCCTCCTGTGACATACTCATGTCAAATTTCTTCCCAGGCTGTGAGACACAAGACTGTCCACACCTACCAGATAATGACTTTAACATTTCAAGGACAGAAGCTCTCAATCTGAGCGAGACACAGGGAGGATTTGCAGGCCTGATTTGGGGCAGATGCCAGAGGTGGCAGTGCTCTTCTAAGCTTCTTTGGCATGTTCTGCTTTAAAGTAATCAAAACCAGCAGAAACAGATGATATATAGCTCAAAGTACCATCATTAATATTTCTGTAGGTAAACAGTACCTTGTTATTAACAGTAGCTTGAACTCTTTTCTCACCGCTCCTTGCTTTTAGAATAAATTCAGTGCCCTTTTTGCAGGTCAGGGTGGAGCTGGAATCTCTTCTGCTCCCTGGATCCTCCACAGGGTTATCCCATCCTGGCCCTCCATTGGTACAGTTATCTGGTCCACGCCAGCTTCATTTTCTCCTCCACATCTGAACCATTTGTCTCCTCTCACCTGGCAATGCCCTCTTCTTCTCCTCCTCCAGCCTGCTCCCAGTCTCTCATGCCTTCTTCCAACCACAGTTTTGACTTCTTCCTCAACTCTCCCCTTTTTGTCTTTGTTTATAGCAGTGTCCAGGCTCTTGCTGATTTCTCTGAAGGGAAAATTGAATCAGGTTGTTTTTCCCTTCTTCCTCCTTCTGCCATCACAGTCACAAACATTTTTCTTCCTTTTTTACCCTTATAACCCAGAACTCTAATTTCATCTTTTCTTTGATTTCCCCTCTCATTTCCTTCTTCATACTCCTGAACCTTTCACTATTGTCTCTTCGCCAGCTCTCACAATACAATGTTTTATTCCTTCCATTTGTAAGCATTTCTCTTTGTCTATGTTTGCATCTCTAAAGACTCTGTTCCCTTTCTTCTCTAGGCTTGCTCAGTGTGCTTTTTCCACCTCCTCTGTCATGTGTACCCAACCTTACATCCCTGAAATAGCTCTCAAAAAAATCTTTCCATATTTCTTCTTGGGCAAAACCTGATAACAGAATGCCAACCCCAGCCTCTTGAACCATCGGCCACTTTTGACATTATTACTTACTTTTTCAATTCTGTTCTTCTGAGCATCTGTGACTCAGTCTTGTATTGATGCTTCTCTTATTGACAGAAAGCTCCTCATCATCATCCCCACCCTCCAATTTTATGCTGGCTTTGCAGATACTAATCCTTAGTCTCTTTCTCTTCTGCTCCTGTACTTTTCTCTAGGCAACCTTGTCTGCATATATAAACTTCAGCATCATTGCTATGACAATGACGCACAAGTGTACTCCAAATTTGTTTTCTTTTGTCCAAAAGTAAAATTTCAGGCAGTGCCTTTGACATTTACTTATACATGGTGAGCCATCACCTTAAGCTAACCATGAATTTCTAATTTTCCCTCCACAAAATCCTGCTTGTCTCTTATTTGTATCATGACCTGCAGCCCACACTTACTAAGACTTCTAACGTAAACAATTTCTTCAACTTGTTTGTATTCCTCTAATTTATTATATACAGAATGTGTCTATGTCTTTCTGAGTTTTGTTTATAACAAACAGAAAAGATGATGAATTTTCTGACCCTCTACACAACTAAAGCTCTTACAGAGGATTGGGATTGCTTGCTTATTATCTGTGGAAACATCCCCTTTTCTGGACAAATTGGATCACATGCCTGTGTTTTAAAATTTCTCTGTAAATGTAATTTCCCTAACTTATTGGTGTGACCAAGTCACGGCTGTCTTGGCTTCATTCCCCTGGCAGCCCTATTCTCACGGCAGTTCTGTTTCATCAAACACAAGCAACTCTTTACTTCAAAGGCACTCTTCTGACTCACACACAGCCTACAACTATAGCTTGGTCTGCTGAAACACTGCTGGTCACACTCAGGTGCGGATCTTATGGGCAGCCAAGAAGCCAGAGCCCCCTTCACCCTCTCAGGATGATTGGCTAGAGCATACACGCTATCTCCTTTCCAGAGCAAGAAGTATGTTTGCAAAGCTCCTCTTCCCTGGCTGCAGATGTATTTGCTACTAATGCAGGTTACCACATTGTTTTCTTCTGCTCCTCTACAAGTTTCTCTTATTTTGGTTTTACTTGTGCATTCCCTGAGACAGGAACAAGATTTTCTATTTCAACAGCACCAAGCACAGAGTCTTCCTAACCTCTCTAAAGCAGACTGTGAGGTACCTCATGCAATACAGGAGATAAATAACGTAGGTTAGAAAACTGGTTGAAGTGGCAGTAGGGGAACAGAATGGGACAGTAACCAGAAACAACTGCTTCAAACTGTGTGCTTGAGACGCCCAGACTTTGCCCTTGCAAACTGGTGGGCCAGCCCACCTGGCTTCAGTTAATCTGCTCCGACTTTGTCACACCAGCTGCAGAAACACAGGATCACTAAGATCAGAATCAGTTCCTCTGGCCAGTGAGCAGCAGCAGTGCTTTTATTTTGACAGGCCAGCATCATTCCAGCAACCAGCACTGGGGAAAAACAGGCACACACACAGCCCTCTCCTGCCCGTAGCAGCCAGAGCACCTTTCAGACATCCTGCCTCACCTGCTGACACAATCCATCAGTGCCCACCGAAATCAAATGGAGCTAATTGGAAGGTGATGACAGCCCAGGGACTGCTGGATTTGCATGCTAATTCCTCTATTTTAGCATCACACAGCCAAGCTACAGGTAAAATGAGACTGAGCACTTCATTCCAGACGATTTCCTGTCTTCTCTTCCACAGCACACATGCACACATACACATATATTTTCTCTTGGGCTTTGCTGTCCTGAAGCCAAAAATCAGCTGGAGATTGCATTACATGTGCTTTCCAAAAAGCCAGCCAAGAACTGCAAGGGGCAACATGTTGTTGTCCTCTCAGTGGGACAGGGCTGCAGACTGCAACTATAGATGAGACTTTAAATGTCACAGCAGCACAGCTCACGGCTGGGGGAGCAGAGCACTTTTTGCAGGTTGGGTTACAGCTTCCTCATGCTTTCTATGCCAGGGTTTAGGATGAATTCCTGGCTCTTGTTTCACGCAGAATTGTTGAAGTTTTGCTTCAAGTATCCAGCCTCCTCTCCTGTTCTAACACTGGCGTCTGCCCCTGCTCCAAGTCTACCAATTATTTCCTTTAAGTGTCAGCAGCACACCAGACACACAGAGATATAACCTTTCTTCAAGCTGATGCTGTTAAACTATTACTTGAAACTGAAGTCGCAGTTGACAAGTGCTACTTCAGTCACTAATAACTACTTCAGAAGTGCTCGTGGTGTCTTGGTTCTTAATGTTGTGGCTCAGGGCTCAGAGAACGTCTTTACAGGTCATTTAGAGCCATCCATCTGATCTGAAACAAGATCAGTCAATCTCCCCACCGGTTTTGCGCCTTGCTTGCCACAAGGTCCTGTGCTCATCCCCCAGGGCTGCAGCAGCAACGCATCAGAGTGGCTGGCCAGCTTCTGGAAGGGCTGAATATGACCCTTTTGTGGGATGAGGCTCTTGTTTCCTTGCCCCTGTCACAATTTTCCATTTTTATTTTTATTTTATTATTTTTACTTTTATTTTTATTTATTTTTAAAGCAGGTTGAATACTCTCTTGAGAAGATCAGGATGCCTGTACGGAAGGAGCGGGACAAACACTTAGACATGAGTCCCAGCTTTGCAGCAGCAGGTAGGAAATAATCTTCCTTTCCTTTCACACTCCCCTGTTTTCAGGCTCAGCTCCTTGAGTCTAATCAAAACATCTGAGGTATCTCAGAGCCAGAGGCTTCACAGTTTGGCAGGGGTCACAAACATTTCCCTTCTATTCTGGCAGGTTTTTGGCACAGTCTTAGGATAAATTGGGAAGAGAGTAATATAAGACAAGGCCAGATCATATAGGTCACTAAGCCTTATGCCCTGTTACTGCAAAAAATCCTGTAAGAGATGTTAAATCCAGAACAACTTCCACTTTTCCTTTGCCTCCTGCACATAAGAAGCCACAATGTGGTATAACAAGCTAAGTCTGGCTTTTCAACAGAAACAAGATATGTCAGGTTTTAAGTCTCCTTGACATGACAATGTCTTCATCTAAATCCTGAAGCCATATTTTGGATAGCCCAGCCTTGGTCTAATGTCTTTTAGAAAATGATGCTCATTTAATTCCTGAAATGTGAAATCTAGGTCTCAGGTCAAGAGCACAGATGTTCTTTAGCTGAAAAAATCAGATCCATCAGAGACTGTCTGTAAGAGTCTATAACTTTTCAAACTTTGGATTGCACCTCGACTCGTGCATCTATATATAGTCTTTTGAAGAATGGGATCTAAATTAAAAACAAAAACAAAAACAAAAAAAGCCTTGAAGAAGGCACTTTTTATACTCCCACCCCTGCAATTTATTGAAAAACAAAAGACTTCTTCAGGGCCACAACTTGTCTGCACAGAACAAATAGCCAGACCTCAGCTTTATCCCTCCTTTATGCTGTATCCAGCCCAGAATTGCTTCCTCAGCCAGCAGTTTGATGGGACTTGGTGTGCAATCACCTAAGACAGGGAGAGTGAAGGGACTTGCCACCGCGGGAGATGTGCAAGCACCTCAGCCAGAGCAGAACTGCTTTGTGGAGTGCTGTACATGCTCCCAGGAACTCAGGTCAGGAAAAGAACTGTCAGAGATTTGAATATCTTGAAAAGCATGTGGATTTCATCTCAACAATCATAACTGCTATTACTGTCAGTGGCAGTATTCCCTTCTTGACACCTATGTATTACTACTAACCTTCCAAACTATTTCTAGATATTAACTTTACAAAACCCACAGAGACTGTTAAGGCCTGTGGAGTTGTGCCCATTCCACAGACAGGGAAAATATACTAGAGACTAAAATTAGGCTGATCTGGGAGAAAAAAAAAATAAAAATAAAAATAAAAAATAAAATTCTTCCCTTAGTAATCATATGGACAATTTAAATCAAGTCCCAAGCAATCAAGAATCACTCTTTCATGGCTGCTAGACAACAGACCTCTGGACAAGCCACATACCCCCCAGTAGTATCAGGCTTAGCTAAACCTCTTGCCAGGCAAATTTCTAACCCTCGTAAGTTGTGTTGGTTATGGGCAGAATGTATCTACAGCACAGGGAAATTTTCATCCTAAGTGGGAAGTACAGCTGGGCCAAAGGAAAGCTCGTGTTGCACCTGTATCTAGCACAGATCGTGTACGCATATGAGAAGGCAACAGAAAGCCCATTCATAAGGCAGTTGGGTCTTTATATCCTCTCCATGTGTATGAACTTATGGTTGTATGAACAGCCATATCCAGTTATTGAAGTATTTGATGATCCAAAGTGCTCAAGGCCTTCCTATTCCATCTCATTCCCTGCTGAAGTTTTGTACAACCTTTTTACTGGCATTCAGCCTGCAATAAATACAAACGACTTGCCAATAAAAGCTGGTGTCTCCCTCTGTCAGGAGGACTATGGCATCATTGTTATTTAAGAGGTGGCAGTTTTGACACAATGCTTATTTAAAATTCGTAAAAGAAAAAAAAGATGATGTAATAAATCTGCGCGTTCTTCCTAAGCAGCCATTGAAAGTCTGAATGCTCTTCCCCTTTCCAAAAGCATCAGCCGTTTAATGTTTCCTAAGTTGTTTTTACATGAATTAGGGCGTTTGAGTGAAGCACTGTCAGTTACAAAACTGCACTGTTGTCTCCAGCTAATTTTGTGTTAGCAGCTCTTTTAAACTGCTAAATCTAGTTTTAGTGTATGATGATTTTGCTTTGTGATGGTGTAAAACAGCTGCTACTTTTCTGATGGGTTGCCTGTTTTCCATTTTATGGCTCTGCAAGATGTTGAGTTTCATCATGGCCCACTCTGACAGGCAGCTGAGAAGAGCCTGCAAAAAAAAACCACAATCACAACAAAAAGCAAAGATCCTCCAATCCAGAGGTTCAACTATCCACATGCCCAAACTTCAGAACGATTGGTCTTCCTCCCTCCTCACTTTTACCCTGAGATTATCTCAGTGCTGGACCTACACTAGGACCATCTAAATGAGGACAAGAAAGTAGGATTAGAAGGGAAACAGATTACTTGCTGTGTTAGGAGGACACACAAGAGGACATTCAAGTTCCCCATGATGTTTCTGGGGCACTGGTGCAGACTTGGACAACTGTGCTGGTTTTGCTGTTGCTGTGCATGTTTCTAAAGAAGATACCATGAATCCGTTGCAGCAGCTGATAGGAAAGATGGCCAGACTGGCACCTACCAGGCTTTTCTGCACTGGGGTAACAGAAGGAAAAATGTCAAACAGGGTGAACTGAATTTGAGCATTTGATGCTTGCTTTACCTGGATTCCCCCAATACCAGAATGAGAAAGTATAGCCAGACAATTTTTTACCAGATAATTTTTTGCCTGTTTCCATGTCCCTAACCTTTAGCAAAAGGCCAGCTACAGAAGCCCAGCGAGGCTGGTGTCTTGATATAGCAATGGAAGGTGGCCCAGCTATTCAACCTCCTCCCTCTGGCCAGTGCTGCATTTCCTGGGGGCACAAGTTCTGTAACAATTCTCTCATACTCCCACCTCTCTGTCCAGTTATGCCAGAAGGATGAAATTCTGGCTAGGAGTGTCTTTCCAATATAACTACCACCCCACTCTCCTCAGGCTCTTCTGAGCTTCTTGGGTATGAAGCTCTTCTCATCAGCAGAACTCAGGATGTAGCTGCTTGTAGCAGTCAGGAGATGTGAGCAAGGACCAGAATGACTGCGAATTAGCTACCCCTCACTAACAGTTCAATCTCCCTTGGGCAAATACCTATTACCTTTGTGCAAGGTGTCTTGCACTTAATGTTCACCAGAAGTGCTCATGAGGATGCACATTGTGTTCTATATGTCACCGTGTAGCTACTTTGCTACTAACTTTCTTATACAGACAAACAACCCTTCTTTATTCAGTGGCAGAAGGCTGAACAATTGTCATTGATCTGTCTTATCCCCTGTATCCTCTGGGCTGACATTTGTTCCATGTGTACAAAAGCAAGAAAATGGTGAAAAGCATAAAAGACATGCTCAAGGAACTCCTCAAAGAGATGAAAACTAAGATCTTTCCAATAATAACCCACGCCCCATAAAAGGATCTTAGATTTGGATAGACAAATTGGAAGCAGCTTGCCTCCCTGATTCTTCCTTCTCTTTGTGCTTACACTCCTCCCCAGAACAACACACAAGCTTTTCCATAAGCTGCACAACCCATTGAACAGCAGTGGTCCAAACTATTATGGAGATCTTAAACTGCCGAATTGTTACAAGCTAAAATTGATTGCCTACTGAGCCTGTGAACTGAAGTGCTAGAAAGTGCATAGAGAGAAATAGGGAAAGGGTGCTGAGGATTTTGCTTGTTTAAGCTTCTTTTTTTCTACTTTTCTTTTGCACGCAACGCCATCATAAGCTTTCCAAGCAATCTTGCCTTAATGAGTTCTGCATCTCCCTCTCTCAATAATCATTGGATGGTTTCTCCTGGTATTTCCAACATAAAAGGTATTCTCAGTTTGTCTTCTAATTTGCTTGTTGCCGTGTCATTACTGAAGAACTGCACAAGTGCTTCAAAGTCAAATCCAGAGGGAAAATTGATGACGTGGATAGTATGACATTTAATCCTCCCTCAAGCTAAAAAGCCTTTTTAGCTTTCTAAAGCTAAAAATCCTTTCTTAGCCTGTTTCACTCTATTCTGCATTGGTTTTATTAGCACCCTCATCACCAGAGCATCTGAACACCTTCAAGTAGTACATTAAGCAACGTGACTAACATCTGTCACGTATAGTTTGCTCTATCTCTCTCAGCATCCTTAAAATGAATTTAGTTCTTGTGCTGGATCGATAGCACTGGAGACAGACGGTCTCTGTTTAGCCCTGGCACAGGTACAGCATACAGGAGACCCCCTGGATGGGCCCCCCCAGACCTGTTGCCCCTCTGCCATCAGCCCCATTTTTGGTCCAAATTTGGACCAGATTTGCTCACAGTAGGACAGAGAAGTCTGAACATTTTTGAGAGGTCAGAGGAAGATGTCGATGATGAATTTCTGCCGCTGGGAGCCTTCGACAGAGACAGCTTGAACTCCGGTCAATACAGGTCCCAGGCTGAGTAGGGCTGACAGCCCTATCCTACGGAGCCAGCACCAGGAGCAAGATCTAAGCATCCTGAGGCACCATAATTTCAAGTAATATGTTTTCTTAATGGGCCAAGTATGCTTTGCCTAATTTTGCTTTGAGTGAATGGGATTGATATTGCTCAGTGGCCTCACACAGGTGTTTAAGCAGTTCTTTGGTGTAATTTTTCAATAGCAGCATAAGGTTTTATTGACTGTTACCTAAAAAGTAACTTCAGCATAAACGAGCATTCACAAACAATCTTGATGGATGCATGTGGAGCTATGGCAGAAAACTCATGAGCTAGTGACCTCTTTATCACGGTCTGTTGTATTTTGGGTAAGCGTATAAAGCAACTGAAAAAGGACCCTATTTTTCATACAGTAAGAAGAATTAGGAGAATTTATTTATGTTTCCCCAGAAAACTGTTGGCTTCTCAGTTCTGATAACATGAACATACTGAAGAAAATTCAATAGGTAAATCAAATTCCAATGTTTGTGAGGATACTACAGTATGGGGTATATTTTGGTTTATGAATATACATTACAAGACTGACTAGGGGACTCTGTATGGTAACCTAAATTATATGGATTTTGAAGCATAAGAGAACTCTGATCCAGTGCACAACTTAAGCTTGTTCTAATTCAACAATAGGTCAAAACCCAGATATGTAACAATCTTTTCTTCTCACTGTCACCAGTCTGTGCCTTCCTATCCATAAAAAGCAAACCCAGGTACCCAGCTGGTTGGAAACCCAGCACCCTCCAGCAGCAATCAATCAAGGCATGTTCTGGAGCCTTTCTCTGGACAAAACCCCAGACTGTGCAGCAGTTAGCAGTAATGGAAACATGAGATATCCGATCGAAAAAGACAAATACATCTATTTCAGAATACATAATCTTACCACATATGTGATGTAGTTGAACAATTAGCAAGTTGTCAAGCATTATCGAATGGAATTAACCTCTTTATTTCTGTGCAGGATCAATTCTGTCCCTCACACACCCCTTTTTCCCCTTCCTGCTACAATGAGCTTTTGTACAATACACATTGCAATGCCTGGGGCAGATGACACTTGCCAAAGGGCTTGATGATCAATTCTGATACAAATCTGACATGAAAAATCTTTAGAGAATCTGGATCAGATGATCATTGGGAGACAGAAATCCACATTTATTGCTGTGATGCTCCTACATGTCTATGCCTGTCTCAAACACACTAGGATCCAAAAATAAGCACAATCCACAAATACAATGTATGGACCGATACATGGACAGCAGCATGAAGATAGCATTTCACATGCCCTTTCTGAACTGAATATCGTGGAAGTGTTAGATGTAGGATTGACAGCACTCCAGAATTAAGTATGAAATTAATCATAAAAACATGGATCAGCAAAATTCCAGTGGTCTTTTGCCCACCAACTCTGTTCTACAGAGCCTATGGGCAGAAAAGACTTTACATAATTTTTATTCAGCAAAAATCTCTGTTAGATTTGCATCTCTGATTCAAAGATGAAAGAGAGACCTATTACCAGTCCCAGACCTCAGAGCCATGCCTTCATTTACCACCAGTCGTCTTTGCTCCTCTCCCTTTTCTTTCCACGCCTGTGTCTCAGTATTCATGAACGCTCTTTATTATTTCTCCCCTCACAGTTGCTTTTTTCTTCCCACACCTGCCAACATTAGCTCCTTCCTTTGAATCACACCACCGTACAGTCTAATGCATATGATCTCCATGCCAAGATGTTATTTAATTTCCCAACAAAGTTCTTTTGGCATGGAATGAGCCAAACAGCAAGAGCACAGGAGGGGAGATATAGGCAGGGGTGGGAAGGGGAACAAGAAGGAAGAAGGACTCAAATTTATGTTGCCTCCGGCTTCAACAATCAGAGTTGTTTTGGTGAGTGGCTGGGGAGCAGTGTGGATGGGGTGGAAGTGGCAGCAGGGGGTTCATAGACAGCAGGTTGCTGAATCAGGAACCCTGACACTTGTGAAGTACTCTGTCAGGAACATTAAGTATCCAAAAGTGATAAAGCTTCAATTTGCTAGTCCATTAGACTAATTACTGCAATAATTAAGTAACTACTTGATTAGAACTAATGGGTACCTAATTATCCAGGAGAAAAGTATCAGGTGGCAATTATCAGGTGGCAATTAATAGACTGGAGTTAATGTCTTAGCACTGTCTTTGTATGAATTCATAAGCAAGGTAAAGAAAACAAACAATAACTTATTAATATTTATTGGTGCCACAGTGTTTTTCAGCTTGTTTCATTTACACAGAACCAATTAGTGAAAAGACAGTTAGTGTTGCAAAGACGTAAAGTGACTGAAGCAGGAGTTTGATTTTAAAGGAACAGGATCACATTAGCACTTATAAGCAAAGACAAATGGGTATCAGCCAGGGACTTGGTTCTGGTACTACTAATTCATCAACAGAAGAAATCAGAGTAATTGAACTCAGTATTAATAATGAAACACACAGGAAGGCAGCTCCTGTCTTAATGGGGTTCACTTTAGTTTTGGTCCCTCCCTGAGTCTTCATCAGCATTTTCTACAGTGCATGGGAAAAGGAGAGAGCGCCTTAGTGAATGCAGGGGTGCTTCCCATGGGCATGGGTGGGAGACACCGTAATAAAATATTCCAGATCAATGCTGCAAAATCTCTAAAGGAGACAGCTTTCCTGGGCAGCTAATGCCTGGTTGCAAAGCTGCTACAAATGCAGTTTCCATAATGAAGGTGGTGGAACTGAATTCTTGCCTATACACTGTGTTTCCCTGTGTAAAGAAACCATAGTGACATCTCTGTTCCTGGTAATTTCTCCTTAGCTTAGCACCCACCCAGAACACCACTGGTAATTAGCGCGAGCAAAGTCCAAAAATAAATCTATCCTCTTTTATACCTCAGACGCTTTGATTGTTTTGTTGTTGTTGTTTTCTTTTGATGGCTGTGCAAAGGGCCAGTTTCTCAAATGAAGTAAATTGATGTTATTTCTTGGATATCAACACAACTGTAGTGACTTACTTATCAAGATATGGGCCTACGATCTATGTTTCCCACTCTCTGCTCCAAATTCAATAGGCTTTAAATTTCCCAGCAGAAAAATGAAAAATCACAGGGAATTCTTTCCTATGTATCTTTATGGCCCTAATGATCATTGCTCCTCTTAAATGAGCTTCAAACCAAAAACCATTGTGCATGCAAGTTATCTCCTTGTCTCTCTACGGGAGAGCTCATATTAGCAATAATTACTCTCATGAGTAAGAATTTTTACAATGTGATATACAATGAGCTGGCGACTGCTTTTAGAGCACAGAATGAAGCCTGGGTTCCCTTATAAACTTTAATCTTTTAAAATTCAACTGTTAACAAATGAAAGGTCAAATTCTCAGATGAATTTATATCAGCATAGCGAGATGTGGCTCTGCAAAGTACATTGCTTTATGGAAGATGAGGATCTGGCTCCTACACTAGCCATGCTCCCCCCTCCATCCTTTTCTCTATGGTATAAATAAATGAAAGGTGTCCTAATCATATTTTAGACTGTGTGCAGAATCACACACTAAACCATAATGTTTGTATATTAAAACTTGGGGAATGATAAATGGAGATAAATCTAAAATTTATAGAACATGAACATTTGCATAAACTGCAATATCCAAACATATAGGCTGTTAAGTAACAATTGTCACAAAGGGCATAAAAAATTTAACTTTGTTTCATGAAAAGGACTCAAATTCCTAACATGATTAAGATAATATATCATTTGTTCCTATCTTATTAAAGACGTAATTGTTGTTAGACACAGAAGTGGCATTAACTCTAATCTGGCTTTATATATGTATAAATAGGAGGGGAGGTGAATGTGAAAATTGATGCTTTTGGTGATCCATAGGCATTTTATTAATGTTTGAATAATAACTGCCTGGAGGGCCTGTTATAAATTAAAGGGATGAATTGAGATATAAATTTTTATGAGGACTAGTTATACATTTCCATTATGTGTTTAAAAATGAAGGAATTACTGTGAACACAGCAGAACTCACATTTATTTGAGGTGATTTGGATGGGAGGGAAGGTGCAGTGAAGGAAGCTGCATGCTGGCTGTAAGAAAGATGTATCTGTTCCTTTGAAAAGATATATGTCATGCATGAACTCAGTTCTACAGGAGACTTTTCTCTGCAGCTGATTTCACATGATTATTTATTTGACAACAGCAAGTGATGATATAGCAGCGAGTTTTAGGCCACTTAGAGAGGAATTCTTATTCTTAAATCATAGAGGAGTTCCCAAACCCCAACCATTGTCAAAGCAGAGTTAATCTATGAGAGGAACCCAGTAATCTCTTTGGCATTTATTTCACACTATTTCTCCTGTCTGAATATACACATCTTCATTTGTAGTGCATCTATGGGACCAGCAGTGTGTCCCAGAGCTTCCTCCTGTCCTTTTTTGTAGCTGCGTGTGGGAGCTCAGCTCTTGTTGCTAAGCAAGCACCATATATCCTTTGTTATCCTCCAGGGCAGATGCCCTGCAAGGTCCTCAGAAAGTCCCATCAATGTGCTTTTGCCATGACATAGAGGGTGACAATAACTCAGTATCTTCACTGAGACAGGCACATTGGCCTGAGAACATGTTAGTTCATAATGGTGAGGATGCATTATCCCAGTACTTAGGCATTCACTTAATATATGGGGGACCTGTTTTGCACCCCTTGGTTTATTGCAACTGACCCCTGAGGGCAAAGCTTTTTAGATCAAATTCTCCAGGTTATTTCATATTTAACTCTTGTTTAGAGCCTCGATTTCCCTTGATTTCAATAGGTTCCAGCACACTGATACCCTGGAAGTCCCAAGCTGTTTTCTCTGAGCCTCAGTTCTCTGTCTCGAAAACGGGGACGGTCACAGGAATGGTTTGAGGAGGAAAGTGTTCATTGCTGTGATGTCCAGAGAGATGACAATGTAGTATCATCTGCAGACATGCTAGACAAACATAGCAGCTGTGTTAGTGTGTTCCAGTGGCGTTTTATTGTAAGACCCACAGCACAGGGGCCTTCTGTTCTGCCATCTTTCATGTGAGTGAATTAATTCATTTGAAACTTTATAGTTTTTTTTGTTGCCTTTCCCAAACCCCACGCTAGTCAGACTCACAAGGACTAGGCAAGTCATTTCTGTTTGGGCTAAGCCTGATTCATTGTGAAATAAGTTTAGCTGATGCTCTTGGCTTGCAGAGAGCCCGAAGCCTTAATGAAATTGATAAAACACTGAGACCTAGGTCAACCTCATTTCCAATCTTTGAAGCATCACCCTTGGCTGTACCATTCAGAGAGATCACTGTGAACGCTTGGAGAAGAGCAGTTGGGAGTGTCCTTTGATCTAGAAACAGGATTTTTTTCACTCAAAGTGGAAATGAGTTGGCCTACAAGAAAAATGACAATCTATCCTCATGATTCTCATTAAGGTTCCTACTTTTAGCAGCCCTTTGAGTCTGGACCAGCTCCACAAACAGCTCACTCTATGACAGTAAACCTCACACTGTGATAGTAAGAGGATTGATCCACGTATTTCCTTGTTCATTGATGCAGTTGGATCAGCTTTCCAGGATCTCGTTTCTTCTTCTCCAACCTTCAGCTGAGGGACCCAATTTGTGACTCTCCTAATCTTACTCAGATCAGGTTCCCGGTGTCCATTTCCTTCAAGGACAGTACCATGTTTGTGTCTATCATCTCTGTGTTACTCACATAATGAAGGTTCTCTCTCATAACGACATACAGCTGACTGGATTACCTGGGAGCTGTTCTTGAAAATATCTTCTGACTAGCACCGAAGCAGCAAAACCTGTTCTCCAGTCAATAGAAGTGTTTTCTAAATGTATTCCAGTGCTGGGCAAGTGACTAATCAGGCAAAAGAATCACACTGTCTTTTTTCCAAAACTATATTTTGTGTGTGTGTGTTATTCAAAGGACAGATTCACAAGAATTTCTTCAGGGAAGGTGCAGGGGTATGTTATAGAGAGTAAGTTCTGTGACAGAATTAGCAAATGTATTAAGTACAGTGCCAATCTGGTATAGCAGAAATGACTAAATACCCATCAGGGCCTGTCACTCGTCAATAAGTGAAATCTTAGACCCATTTAAGTCAATGACAAATGTTCACAGAATCTGGCTGCAAGTTAATAAATGTTTGGAGCCTGTATTACTCAAACTCTGATATTTGTCAAATTAATTATTTGATTGATCTTATTGTCTGTCAAAAAAAATTCTTAGTGGAGTTAGAAAGCTTTGTGTTTTGCTGTCTGTAATCTTGATAAAGAAAACATCATACAAGTATGGGGATATATCATTGCAAGCTTTACGTTGGGTCACAGGCAGTTATTATATGTAATATGAAATCATATAACTAAATATGGAATTGTAAAATGTTCAAAATGGACCACAGCTAAGGTTGTGTCTTCTGCCTCCTTTGGGTCATTTCTTGGTTTGGAAGTGCTTTAATATTCAACTCGAACTTTCTTTTATCATGTTCTTCTAACTAGGCTACATATACATAAAATGAAAGAAAAGAACTCTACACGTACACCAATTCCTTCATCTTACCCTTGCCTCTAACACGAAACAGAGGATTTCAGGACTATATACATCAGGTGTTTTCAGCAAAGTAGCAGCAGCAGCAGCAAATCATAGACATTTGTCATTCCTTGGAGCTGTCTGACAGTTCTGACAATTCATTAGGCTGGGCTGAAAAGAGGTTTAGAAAGCAAAGGAAGGATCACAGGTAGTGGAGTTGCTTTTGCATGATCCAGTAATAGCTGATTTGTATCATTTTTGGTGATGGATACACTGTTCAGATTAATCTCAGCTGAATTTCTCCCCTTTACTCTTCTCTTTTTCTCCTCCACCAGGAGCTTCTGGGCACTTTAGTCTAGACTTAGACCTCAATTTATCCCAAGTAGATGCCAAGGAAATTCTTCCTGGTAACTACTAATATTTGTGGCTTATGAGAGCTAAGGAGAAGTGAATTTTGCTATTCAATTTCTACCTAGCAAGGTTTTTCTTTTTCGTCATGTTTGAGTTATATTCTTTCGTGTGGCTATATCATGACATGTGCCATTCTTCAAAGTAAGAGTCATTCCCACCTGAATGTATGCAAACCAAACCTCCGTCTTTGTTCAGTGATAAGTGCCTCCATTATCCCACTCTTTCCACTTACTGATTTGCTTTTGAGACTCATACACAAGTAATTTCTTTACTGGAAGGCAAATCCTTGGCAGTAACACTGAATCTGCAGAATAGACCACCTGGAAAACATTTGATCTTCCACTGGAAAACATTTCCCTTTTGCAGGTTGGACAGTCTCAAATCATGCCACAATGTAAAATGCCTGGGTCAGATTCTGAGAGGATGAGGCAATGGTGTCTGGCCAGAGTATCCCTGGGGTGAGGGAGATGATGGTCTCAGGGATTGGTGCTATCATGGAGCCCCCTTCACCATGCAGAGGATGAATAGCTTTCCATCCTCATTCTGTCTATTTTATAGCTGCCAAAGAAGAAGCAGTCTGAGATTGATTCTGACCCAGTATTGTTATATGTAGGTCCTACAAGAGCAATGTTTGCTCTTGATGACCATTGGAACATACTCATTTAAAGAACACTAACATACACATAAAGGAAGGCCTTATTGAACTTATTTTTCAAATGTGAGAACTTCCAAGAATCTAAAAACCATCAGTAAAGTTCTAACTACTTCTAATTTTTATTTATTTATTTATTTTTCCTAATTTCCCCTAAGGTTCAAAATACCGACTGCACCACCTGTCCATCCATCTCAGATGCAACTACTTCAAGCAGAGTTTCTGACGCGTCTCAAGACAAAGGCTTTGCAGCTTTCAGCTGCTGAAAACTCAGAGACAGCTTTTTAGCTGGCCAATCCCAGAACTAACCACAAATTATGTTGGGGTTCTGCTTCTTCCAGTGTGTCTTCATGGGCCTGAAGTCAGCCTCTTTCTTGTGGAAATAAAGGTATTTCTGACCCTGTGATCCTATGTGCAGGACTAGGCAGTATAAAGTAATTCATGGTGACACTTGTGGATGCTGGCTTGTGCGTCATGTTGTTTGATGTGCCTCCTTATTTGCTTGTAGGTTGTGTGATTTTTGCAATTGGTCATGAGCGGCAGGTTGCACTTGCTGGTTTGTTATTCTAGAGTTGTGCATGTGGGTTGAACTGTTGGCATTAATTATTTTTAATAGTGAGTCAGACACTGAATTACAGGATCCTACCCATGTATAGAAGAACAAAGAAACAAATGGACCTATTCTCCCACCCCCAACATAAGTCATATTTTGTCTCCTCTGACCTCAACTGGCCCCTTAAATTTCATATCAAACATTAGAAAGAAAGAGGTCAAAGTAAGAGCTCTGTTAAAAAAAAAAATAAAAAACAAAAAAAACCATAACCAGCCCAGATATGAACTATGGGAACTTGTCATCTTATCATCCTAATTGAAGTCGTTCTGCAATGTATGACAGTCCATCATATATTCTGCCAGTCAGCGTGTCATACGCGATGTGTAACGAGAGAGCTCATAAACCCAGAGGGGAAGCCCCTTCTTTTTTATTACTTGATTTGATCATTTTCATAAAAATTCCCCTTGCTCAATAAAGAAGGACGTGTTTATTAGCCCCATTAAAGCTTTGTCCATTCATTTGACACTGATTTACACAGCTTTACCACAAAAAATCCCATTATTTCCAGTCTGGAGAGGTGTCTTTTTTTATTTTTATTTATTTTTTTAAAAATTGTGTGATGAAAAATAAGTATTTAATGCCACAGGTGAAGGCAAAGAAAGGGGAGGTTGTTGTCAAAAGTTCAGAAGTAAACAAAAGGATTCTTTAGGTATAATTGACTAGGAGAAATAAAACATTTGCAGTAAACATAGAAAATAAATAAATAAAGATGCACTTCCCAAGGAGTGTGAATTGAACCAGGCTCAGCTGAACTTTTTTTTCCTGTGTGCCTTCATTAAAAACAGCGGAATTTGGCAAAATTTCCCTCTGTGTTCTACTCATGAATGTTTCTAGAAAATATCAGCTTTCATACGCAAATATTCTTGAAGTGAAATTGGTGGCTTCCTTTGAACACAGCTAGTGCCTCAAATCCCATCTGCTTTTCCTACAACACGCCCACTCATTATCTAGCTTATTTGGCTTTATTTTATTTTTTTTTAAATGAACACAAATTAAGCTATTTAATCAAATATGTACATGATTACATGGCATTTTTGCATAAGAGTTATACACCCACGGAAATCATTAATCACAGATAACAACACTATGTTAAAATTAGACATTTTGCTTTCTTTCTTTTTGTGTGTATGTGTGTGTGTGCTTTTTAACATAATATCCTGTGTAGCTCTAATTTCACCTCTACTCTCATTTGAATAAAACAGGATTGTTTTACATCAAATTATTCATTTATCTGTAGCTCTGATAATTGGTATTTATGTTTAGGCTTGATCTCAGAGGAATAATAATACAGGACTTGAAAATAAAATTGGAATGGATCAGGTCTTTTTTGTTTCTTCCTCCTTTTGCTTGCACAGAATGTCACCATGAATGTCCATTGGCAAACTGGATAAGAAAGAGTGTCACAGTGCAGGACAACCTAGAAGATGACAGGTATTTCCAGGCATAGCAATGATGAGATCAAATTCCCCTCAACCTGCCTTGTTTGCTGATCTTTTAATCAGATTCAACTTCACTGCAGCTATAGCACAAGGTTCCGTGACAATGTATGACAGTATGTGACAGAAAAATATTTTGATTTTTTTTTTCTTTTGACCATTTGATGTTATTTCAGATATATCTGAAGCCCCAGCTACACCTGTTAAATCTACTGAACTATTTTAGTGGAAATTTTTAAACGTACATAAATGAACTGGAGGGTTTGGGGGTTGTGTTCATATGCGTGTAGTGGAATCCAAACAGCAAAGCTGGGAAATGATCTAAACCCTTTGAGGTTAACATACCATGAAAGAGCATCCATGACCGAAGACGGCATTATTAAAAAGCAACCAACTTAGCTCAAAAAGAACCACTGTGTGAAGCAAAAGCCTGCAGAACAACACCCAGGGCTGTTTGTGATCCCACAGGGATATGCATTTCATCCCCTGTCTTCATCTCTCCAAATTTCCTCTGAACTGCTTCTGAGCTGCATTCTTGAAAAAGAAAAACACCAGCAACTACCGCATGCGTCTTATCAACCTTTTCCCTGCAATCTGTTTCGTATTCTTCTCACACCCATGTTCTCACAGTGTCTTGGGGAAATGCTCGGATCAAAGATAAGAGAGAACAAGGAAAGGAATGAAGCAAGAGACAAACAACAAAACAAAACCACCCCCCCAAACTTTTTGACTAAACTCCTCTGCAAATCGTGTGCATGATTATAGCAAAGTTAAAACTGCCTTCTTCTTCGCCAGTACTTAATTCCTGCTTTTAAAATCAGGCTCCCTTTGATCTTGAGGATTGAAATGATCTGGAAATGAAACAGCCATTGCTTTGCAGAAAATCTGGATAGGGTCCCAGACATGGCTTTTACCTGGAAGGCTTCCAAAATAGGATGAAATCTCTCTAGTTTCGGAACAAATTGCAAGATTTTTCTCTATGTCTAGTCCAACTGTGGAACTCCAGCCCTGATGTCTGCTAGTTCCCAAAGTGCAGCTGTAATAACCTCTAAGGTGAACTGCAGGAGCTATTCCTCCATTTTCTCCCCTCTACCTCTCCTCTGAGGATCAAGGGCTGGGAGAATTTTCTTAAAGCAAAGACTTAAATTTCTGGGCAAATTTAAGTTGAGGAGACAGTTGGTTATAAACCAGGCTAGGTCCAGCCACATGAGAGTTGGAGAGGACAAAGGACCAGGAACATTTGTAACATCTGGATCTTGTTGAATGCACAGAAATATCTGCCTGGTTTGCATGACCTGGTCCCAGAGCCAAAAGGGCTGAGAAATGTGGTTAAGAGACACTGAAGCTGGCTTTGCCCTAGCAAATAAGTCCCACTGAGAAAGCAAGCACATCAATATTTCTTTGAGTGTGTTTCTTTTAGTTAATATATTTCCATATGTTGCATGAATATTTCTTTTATTGGGGATTTTAAGTCCATCTGGTACTTGTTGGGACTGCTTGAGCTGGCAGATCCCTGCCCCATGATCTATTACACAGTGCTCTGGACTGCTCTTACAAGGATGGGTATGTTGTTGGGTAGAAGCAACTACTTCTCAGCTATCTTTTTAGTTACAAGAACTTACCAAAGAAACCAGGGCAACCAGGTTACTTACTATCCATAAGTTCCCATTGTGCATGGTTTGTTTTGTTTTGTTTTGTTTTGTTTTTGTTTTGTTTTGTTTTGGTTTTATGTTACAAAACAAGTAAGGGCTCTGTATCTGAAGGACAGCAGTCCACAAGAAAGAAATCTCTCTCTTTTTGTGTGCACTGCCCAGTGCACCAACCCTGACCTAGGAAGTGTAAAGGAGAAAGGGTGCCTGAACATCAATACTAAGCAGAAAATGTGCTGAAACATCATAGTTTGCCAAGACAATGAGAATCACTTTCCCTTGCATGTGTTATTAAGGAACTGGGGAATAATTATCTGCTTTAATATAAGCATTTTTCCTTCTGCATGATTAACTTCACTGATATCAACAGAGAGTGTGATGACTCTGAAATGACAGCTCCTGGTAGCACTTTCTGGGATTAGCAAAAACAGGTTGTCACTTTACCCCAGTCAGGAACAGTCAGTCACATTGTGCTGAGTGCAGGACAGAAGAGCCGGCTTCGGCACCAGACATTTGACAGCCGAAGCGCGCACCAGGTTCAGCCTCCTGCCAGGTGGTTCTCGGGTTGGATTTGCAGGGCTGGCTGCTTCGACAGGAGACTTGGTCCTTCTGACGCAGCACCATGTGATGGTGGCTGTGAAGCTTTCAGACCCAAATCTCTTGGACACCATCATGCTAAACTATGACTTACCACCTCAGATCTACTTTAGCCTGGAGATCTCTGAGCAGCCCCACCGTGAAGCACAGAACTCTGGCTCTCCTTGTTTCACTATTCTTTACAGCAGTGTGCAATACACACAGCTGAGTCTAAAATACTATATACTTTAAAATGGCCTCTGACGGTAGCCCTATCTCTGACTACTCAAAGTGCAAAGTAAGAGCGCATACATCACTCATGGAAGGGTTGGATGGAGAGGCAGGACAAAGATACAAAAGAGTAAGTCAGCATAATGGTATGAAACAACCAACCAATCCTTTTATTCTTACTAAAGTTGTCAAAAAATCTGTCATATGGCTTCTGTGGAAATTAATCAATACTTGGAAAACTGCATAGCAACTATGGGAACAACAGGAATGTGCCTATAAATTAAAAGAAGCTATTGTGAGTATGCAGAGCTGTCTGGGGGAAGCACTAGGGCAGGGTAGCAAGGCTCAGTGGAGCTAGGACAGGGTCCATATAAAGGGATCCTTCAGTAAAGTTCGTATTTTGTCAATGTCAAGATACATAGGAGCTGTAAAACAAAGCAAACTGTGTGCATGGAACCAAAATAGAAATTTAATCCAGCATCATGTTCCTTTGAAAATGTCATAATCCTTTTAAAAAGATGACAAAATATCCGTATATTATTTAAGAAACATAGCAGGTGAAAGGACTCATTCTCAAAATCCATGAAGTATACAGTGATGAGTTATTGAGGATTGGGGGGGAGGATGTTTTTGTAATTCTGTAGGCATCTCAGTCCTCTGGTGAAATGATGTATGGGGCAATCGTCTGGTAGGGGCTGATGGGATGTAAATGAAACTAATTAAGGAAATGTCAAACATAATTAATAAAACAGGTTTAAGTTGCAAAAGCACTGTCAGCTAAATGAATGGGGAAGAATGCTGCATTCCCATTGTTGTGGGGCTTGCTTGCTTATTTATATATTTATTTATTTATTCCTTGCTCACCCCCTTGGCCTCCCACCAGTTTTGCAGTTGCACCATTCAATTAGATCTCCAAAAGCTCTTGGTAGATGTTTGCATTTCCACCTTGCCCCCTTCTGAGCTGGGGTCCCATAGATTAGGAGGAATATAAATTTGCCCTGTCGGCTAGCAGCCTGGGAAGAAGAAGAAAAAAAAATTAATTGCTAACTCCTCATCTTCCCCAAGTACTACAGGACATTAACATAACCAATTTGCTTGAACTCCTCACTGGCTGCTTAATAGAGCATCTGACCAGCTGATAAGACCTGGGTGCTGGTGCCTATGATACCTGGTTATTAGCATTTTCATAATATTTAAATATTACAGCCCCATGATTCACTAGCCTCCATTCATTATTGATAAGTACTAAAATAAATAAAAAGGGTTTATAAATAGCAAAGGGGGGTGAGCGACCTATAATTATGGCAAGCAAATTAGGGTGCATGGTAGAGTCAGTTACATTTGCCTAGGAGTAATGATGCTCAAGAACTTTTTCTCCCCAGGGATCAGAAAAAATAATGGATCCTTGACAGCTGCAGATGGGCTAGGAAAGTCTGTCACCCAGGACACCGTTTATATAAGTTAGGCCGAGCATATGGCTCTGCGTCCTGCGTGTAGCCACCTCCAGATATTGCAGTTTCAACGAAAATAAATAAATACATAAATAAAAATAAACCCTTACTGGATGGTGGTCGTGGTGAAGGGATATGAGGAGGAGAAAGCTGTGGAGAGAAAAAAGTAAACAGCCTCAGCGAGACCACTCAGAAGTTTCTGCTAAGAGCACTCCCAGCAGCTCAGCAATCCAGTAGGGGTGATACCTGTAAAAACAGAGGCTGTTCAGCCGAATCACCAAAGAGAGAAAGATGAAATGCTGTTTCTGCTAAAGCAAAACCTTTTCCATGTTCCAGTCCAAGACAGACATATTTATATACCAAAGCTTTGAGCCTGAGATGATAAAAAATATGGTCCCGGTTGCAAGTAGGAACTACTAGAAACAACCACTGGATGCTTTATAATTTAGTCCCTGTGGTTTTATTTCCATTAATCCAATCAAAGGATTTTTTCTTTACTAATGAAACTGGAATGAAACACAAAAGGGAGGCTGATCTGTTAGCAGGTGACTGTTTCTTATAAGTTATTCATTAAAAACACCCCAATGCTCTGGTGCTGAAGGAGGCTGTACCTACTTCTGTATAAATTAAACATAAGTGACTTGCAAGAAAAAAAAAAAAGTTATTTCTCTTAACTTCAAATCATTTTACAGCACTCAGAGGAAATTGCACCCTTGCAGACATTTGTGGAGGATTGGAGACTAACCCCTACATACCAGCTGCCCCCATTATTTTCTATTCCAAGCACCTCTAAACATCTACTGTGGGCATGAATATTACCAATATTTTTCAGTCAATGTACTTTAGGTAAATTAGGAATGGTCCTTGGTTTGGCCTTTCTTGTGAATGTTAGAGTAGGCTCAGAAATAGAAGGGAAGAACTTCGGCAGAAAAGGTGCAGCTGGGAGGACTTCTCCCTTTTGTTTTTTTTTCTTTATTAAATTCAATTACATTATTAGTGAAATTGCTTTTGGCATTGTATTGTTGATTTGCATCATTCAATCCTTTTACTGGGAACTTTGAAGAATGTGCCACTGGTATTTCTTGAAAAAAGCACTATCCGAAAATGCTAACCTGCCTACAAAGTTCACAGTTCATTTTTGACTTTCCATTGCTGTGTTCTGATTCTCTCTTTATGGTCCAGCATTATTAGCAAGTATCCTCTCTGGTCTGTATTCTTATCTAAATGTAAATATTTCAAGAACTTTCCTGCATCCTGTTAAAAAAAAGAAGTGAGAGTGTATTTATCAAAGTAATCTTCCAATTTGCCATCCTCAACAGCTCACGCCTGGAGCCTTGACCATTTTGGTACATCCAAGAAAAAGTCCAAACTCAAACTTATTTATCCTTGCGCTTTACTCTGGTAAGTTTGCCTTACTCTGGTAAGGTTTACAAAGTAGACAGAAGCTCAGCAATGAACCCTACTTCTGCAGCAAGCAGAAAGAGAAGCTTTCTCCCCAGAACATTCTCAATCCTGTGAAAGTTCAAGCATGGGCCTGAGCTGTCTATCTTCAACACAAGCATCCTCTTACTAAAGGATCCTTGGGTATCCTTTAGATTCTGGTTTGCCTTAAACCTCATGTTAACATCATTGAGGAGAAATACAAATCCAAACTGACACAGACTTGCTTGTCTCTTCCTTTGTGTTTAAACACAGATGGTTGCTTTTGTTGTGCCGCCGCATTTCAGCCAATATAAGCAGCGAAGTACTTATCTGGAATGTATCTCTCTTCTCCAAAACCTCATTTTTTTTGTAGGTGAAATATCATTCTTAAGAATAAATACAGTGTTTTCATGCATCTTGATCTAATCCATTAGTCCTTATAATTTATTGTTAACTGCTTCAACGCAGGAACCATGACAACTTTGAGTAAAGCATGTAAGCAGGCATCTGCTCTGTGTAAATTATAGGAACCTTGGTTGCACAAGTTTTCAGAGAGACAAAGGTCTCCTACCAGCATCTGTAGCTTTTGGGATAGTAATTTTTTTCACTGTAAGAGGCTTTGGATTTTGGAAACGGCAACAGAGCAAATCTACGAACTACCTGCAGACTTGTTATTTACATTTGTATTTAGTATTGTGCTAATGGCTCTAAGGAAAGAGGAATGTGATCGACATGGGGGTTGGGAGCTGGAAAACACTTTATTAGTCTCAAATCAGCTCCTTGGAGGCTAAAGCCCTGATTAACTATAACTGGAGTGGATTGTCTTAATCTGACTGCTGTAGTATTTCATGTCTAGTCATTCAGGCTTATTTCTGTAAATACTTAGATAAGCTTGAATCAATTACTTCAGTATCTCCCTTTGTCTTCTACCATCGGAAATGGCGTGGTGTCATGACATAAGCAGGCAGAACAGCAGGATCAGGGAAATGATACCTTGCTGCACACTGAGCAAGGAAGACGTGTGCTAGCATGGGAAAATAATCTCAGAAAATGGCTTCTTATACACCGATAAGGATGTTTCATGTTCTTGCTCAGTGCCTTTCAACAAGAAAATCTCCTAACCAGGAGGGCCTGCAAAATCAATGTTATTCTGAATATTAGACTGTCCCAAAGATCTTTCCCTCCTCTTTCGATCACCGCTTCTGGCTTTTGATGGACTGAGATGTCTGAAAGGACAGCAGGTCTTTTGCTGGTGATACACAGTTGACCAAAGATCTGATGTGCAAATGCTTTTGTCACTTTCTTGCTTGTGCTGCTTGGATTAATTTGGCTCCCTCACGAAGCCTTATGGATGTCACATTCCCTGACTAAAACTGAGAAAGACTGCCAGAGCAAACTAATTGAAACACAGTAATCTGCATCTCACTTCGGCACCATCGCCCTGCGTTGGAGCCGCACGGTTCAAAGTTAATAGGCTGCAGAGTCAGGGATACCACTCACCAGGGCAAAATGCAACGCAGTGGTGGACAAGCCTGGTGAGTGGTTTTCCTCTTCAAAAGTAGCTTGGAGACATGACTTCACTCTCTTTAGTACCTCCGGATACACAAAGCATAGCTGTGAAGGTGATGGGATCATATCAAACTTACCCAAGTGCAGAGCTTTGGTTTAATTTTTTTTTTTTTTTTATATCAATGGCTGGTCTCAGCTCTAATTAACCTACTCCCCTATCAGTCCATTCCCTCCCCACATGCAGTCTTTTCCCCTTCCTCCCTGTGATCTCCATTTCACTGCAGAGATAGCCTGGCAAAGAGACATTATTCTATTTAGAATCTGAGCACCTCACTAGGGGTGACAGGCCTGTTTTTAGGTCATTTATCTAATTGCTCTTTGCAGATAAGAATTAATTAGCCCGATTATTTTTCTTAGTTTTTGGATGGGTTCCCCACCTGGAGAGAAGAAATTCCTCCATGTCAGTGATTAATTGCTGAGCCAGAAGCTTACTGCCTTGCATTTGTAATAAACGCCGACTGGTTCCTTAGGTCGCATTAGGAACCAGGCAGATTGTGGTTAAAATGCACAGGATAATAAAACATTTGTACAAACAAGATCAGTGTCATTAGATTTTGATTAAATATTTTAATTTATCTGGAGGTTGAGGGGCTGTGGGAATCAAAAGGTTTAAGGTCTCCTTTTCCGAGCACTTTCCGATGAGAGCTACCCTATAACCCTTTGATCTAAAACAGATGAACCTCAAGGCAAAGCTTCAGTTTAGGATTTGGCACAGCTGCTTTGTCTCATACTGGTCTGAGTGCTCTGAGGGTCACGAGTGTGCAGCCAGCTCAATTCGGTTGTGATAACATTTTGTGAACTAAAATGGAACAGGGGTTTGGTTGAAGTAAGGGAGGAAAGGCTAGGATTTGTGTGTGAAATTATGGCAGGTTTATATCCAGCTGAATTGAATGCTGTAGAAGTAGTCCTTTTCTTCTTCTTCTTCTTCTTCTTCTTCTTCTTCTTCTTCTTCTTCTTCTTCTTCTTCTTCTTTCTCTTCTATTTTCCTTTTTCTCTCTTTTTTTTCCTTTTCTTCTTTCTCTTTCTCTTTCTCTTTCTCTTTCTCTTTCTCTCTTTTTCTGTTTTTTCTTTTCAGAATGATTCTGAGCATTCAGCTCAAAGAAATTAATGCCTTTCTGCAGGATATACTAAAGAAAAGCACTGTGGCCTCGATTCACAAGCTGGCCAACCTAGGGCAGGTCTCTTTCCAGGATTATATGGCAAGTCAGACAGTATGATCTCTTGTGCCCTTAAAACCTGATTTCTGTCCTAGAAAGGTCCTGGAAGAAAATGGGAGTCTTGCCATTTATTTCACTGTGCTCATGAACAGTTTGAAACCCCCTGATGGCCCAATAGCAGAAATTAATTGCTGTTGTTAGAGCAGTTTCTCTAACACAGCTGATCACACATACATTGAGCTGCCTACTTCACCGTGATCACTACCACCTCAGAGAGACAAGGATTGAAAAGGCAGAGCAATGAGATACTGTGTCTTCCCCTGGTCTGACTCTTCTCTTACAGCTGAGAGATCTTATGAGGGCAGTACTGGGGCATCTGGCAGTGGATGCTTTTGCTGTGTCTATTCTGCAGAAGAAAATAAATCTTCCTCATCCCTAAACACTTACATGACCTTTAAATCGGAGAGAAGTAAATTAGGGTCCCTGGGTGGACTTTTGTTGTTAGTGGGCAGAGCTATTTTATGGGGGGTTGTTTGCTTGCTTTTTAATGGAAAGGGAAAAAAAATAAAGAAAAACTGAAAACATGACAATTTCTCTCCTGATAAGTGGGCTGGAGACAGAAGAGGAAAACTAGTATTTCTCTAATGCATAAGAACAACGTCGCATTGTAAAAAGTAACTTTCCACAGAACTTTGATTCTTACTCAACTACAGTATTTTGAGAATACCATTCCCAACTGTGAATTAAAGAAAGATTTAAAGAAAAATCATATACTGCTACACTGATGGTTAGTCAAAAATCAATGCTTAAAAATTGTTCTTACCTTCAACTTCCAGCTATAGGACGTTATTTTGTCTTTGAGCATCAAGTAAAGCCCATGTGTATCAGATACAACTAATATTTCTCACTACCTACAAAATGATGAAAATTCTTTTCAACCTGTTCTTTCGTTAAATTGAGATTTCACTGTGGTCACCATAGCTGCCCGCATTTTATGTCTAGACCTATGAGAACACACATCCAAGACAGAAGACCTAACCATTTTTTCACAGCTACCCAAGGGGAGTCAGACACTTGAGTTTGGTGAGAGCTGCTAAATATTTTTTTTGATGTTAGCTACTGGCCCTGTTTTAACTAACATACTATATAATAATTGGGGAATAAAGATAACATATCATCATGTCACTGGGAAGATACATTGCAACCTCTGTTTTTCAGATGTGGAAATGGATACCCTGCAAGTCTGAGTTCTTTCCTTAATGCCACAAAACGTGTCACTGGAAAAACTTCACACAAAACCTTAGCAGTCTGCTCTTGTTTTAAGCCTACACCAAACCATTTAATTTAAGTAAGATTTACCTCCCCCACCTGCAGTGTCATTTCTGGCACTGTACATGAGGAAATTTAACAATATCGGGTGGCCTGAGTTATTACAATGAAAGATGGTTGCTAAGAAAAACCATGATGATAGCCAAGAAATTAATATTACAGAGATGAAAATCTTCTTATAGACCCAAAATAATAGATGTTCTGTATCAATATATGACTAATCAGCACTCAAGGATTTATCTTTCAAATTACAGAACATGGTAGAGACATTTAATGCAATATGGTCTCCCTTCAGAGAGATACAGTATGTGACTAAATATCTCCAGTGAGTAATATTCACACTTACTCAAGTACTGTAAATATATCCCTGATAAATCTGGAGAGCGAATTCTTGTAAATTCTTGTTTAACACTGTAAGGAAGCTTAATAACTTTCCAATCTATCAACATATTTTAATTTCCTACTGTGCAGTTTCTAACTGTAGCAGGGCATTTAACAGAGGAGACTCAAAACTAACAGAGAATGGACTATCATGTATCATTTCTGTTAGAAAACCTTGGTATCAAATATGCAGCTGACTTACTGTGTGGGTTTGGGCAGAAGGTTTTTGAATGTGAAAGTTTCATTGCAGCTATGCCTAATTACGCATGTGATTTTTCATGTAAAATTAAGTGTATGTGCACTGTGCAGATTAAATCCTTACTACTAATAAGTGGAAATGGCTAAGAACCTGATAGATGGGTGCAGCCAGGTAGTTACATCAGCCAGTGACATTATATACTCAGGCATATTTTCTAAGATCCAAAATGCAGGCTGAATAGAAATGTCGATAAAAATCATACCACACATAACAAAATCAGCCTATTTTTAAAAGGGATTTAAGAATGGTAATTTATACTTACTTTACAGGGCTTGGAAGGGTACAGATTGGCTCATTAGTAGATCAGTTTTATGTGACTTTTGAAGCCCCCTTTTTTTTTTTTTTTTTAAACCGTGTAAGTAGGGGGCCTGACAAGTGTGCATCTACTCGGCAAATTAAATCCAGCAAACTCATTGACATATATATTCTCAGCTTTTTTTTTTTTTTTTCCAGAAGACTCAGCCTAATTTATTTAAACTCTTTTCTGAAAAAGGAAACCCAGAACTGATGCTCAGTGGGAGAATGTCCATGGCAATGGTGTGCACATAAGCTTGTGTTGGTCAGAGTGGAGCCAGGGCATTTGGCCTTGCTAGCTGTGGTGGAAAACAGACATCAAGGTGAAGATACCATCACTGAGACATCCTCAGGATAGGTTTCATCTCCCTTAAAGCAGTGCGTAGTCGTAGATCAGAGTAAATTACATAATGATATTGCTCTCCTCCACTGCATGAGAGCAAATGAACTTAGAGTCAGACCTGTAAAACAGCTGGGATAGATGCCATGCAAGGCTGTAAGGAGCACTAAGGAGCACTGATATAGTGCAGCTTCTTAAAATCTAGGGGATAGCACTTCAGTAAAATGTCGGCTGCCACACTGACCAAAACCTGTTCTGCCCAGTGGTTTTCAGATACTTCTCTAAGAATAACGTTCAGAAATAATTGTAGCTATGATAGAGCAACACCTGAACCATGGCTACACTTGGGTGTTACCTAAATCGATCTTTATTGATACACCTGAAAATACCTTAACTTTTTTTCACATGTGGTAATTGTTTCTGGCTATCTACAATTTTTTCCCTAAGCTTCAGGATATTTTTATGTGCTATAATTTCATGAAATTTGTTTATTCCTTTCTCAATAATTTTATACTGAAGCCCAGAATCTATGGTCTGCTGCACTGGCATTTTCTTTGAAGACTTACTACTTCTACAGACATCTTCTAGGGAATGAATATAAGGAAGTGAGTTGTTGTGCTCTTTTATGAAAACAAATGCAGCAGTGGCTGTATACTATTTTATAAAGTGTTCAAGTTTTTTTTTTAATATAAATTATTCAGTTATGATGATGATGCTACTACGGATATAAACATGTTTCCAGTCCCACAGTGGGCATAAACTACTTACTTGGAATAGCAAACATCAAAGAAAACAACTAAGCTGAGAACTAATGACTCACTACTTCTGTTTTTTCAGCTCTAGGGGTCTCTGCAAAAGAAACATCTTCCTACAAGCGATAGTATGAAATCTTCCTATTCCTCCTACTTACCTTTTCCCTACATGGGGTCTTTAAACTTACTTCAAGTATTTGAAAAACTTCCCACATTTTTCCTATAATCTTCCAAACCAAGTTCCTGCAGTTTGTTGAAGACATTTTAATCCCCTGCTGCCTGACAGGACTTTCTAGTATTCTCTGCAAAATGGATAATTTCTGATTTTCATTTATTTATTTATTTATTTATTTTACCCACACAGAAGTCCTAGATGGGGGGAAAAACCACAGAAAACACAATACTTAAAACATTACAAGACATATCCAACAGGCTAAGGAGTGAAATCATAATTTTTTGACCCATCAAGACACCTTTTGCCTACCACAGGGCAGAGGAATTAGGAGTACTTAAAGCCATCTCCCTTTTGTCTATTATTCATGTAACTAACAACATTGCAGGAATTCACAACAATCTTTTAAATGTGAATACTGCTAATACCACTACTTCCCTTTGGATNTATTTTTTGATAGATTTTTTTTTTTATATATTGATATTTTTTGATACATTGATTTTCTGATCTGTTTATTTCCATCATTTCAGGACCTTCTTTGTAAAGGTGAATATCTTTTAATACCTATTGCCTGGATGCAAGGGGTGACTCTGCTTTTTGCAAAATCTTTGCAAAACACATGCTGAGTGTATTAAGGTCCTGATGAGATACAGCACTGAGGAGAGAAACCTTCAAACATTGCTTTTTCTCCT
>VXAL01001156.1:299398-313413 GCA_013399475.1 Chauna torquata | reverse complement strand
TATGTACTGAAATATGCTTCCAGTAAGGGCTATTCTATCTCACAGAGGCATTAAAAGGATAAAGAAGGTGCCAAGGTGGCTATATTGCAGTAGGAAATATGCCATAAGGACGTTAAAAACAAAACAAAATAAAAAATAAAAAAAAATAAAAACAACACTCCCTCTCCAGAGAACTGGAAAAGAAAGAAACACAAAGCACTGATTGTGGGTCTGTCCTTCCCAAAGCATCTCTGTTTGCCAACATATTTATATTACAGAAGCAAGTGCTCTCATCTTTTCCCAGCTGGGGATTCTCCATCTCTCCAGGCCTGTTCGTTTCCATTTAGTCACAGATGGAAAGATGGGCTAGAGGTATTTAATACCTTTTGTAATTTTCTAGGAAGGACTAGAAGGCACAAGGACCCTTTTTAGAAATGGGCTCTACAGCAGAGGTCAGCTTGCTGACTGTGTGAACAGTGAGGGAAGCTTCAAGAAATGGTACTGAATCCATTAAAAAATATAAAATCTGAATCTCAACAACTAAAATCCACACATTGGTGTGGGGGAGCACTTTCTTCGAGAAGAGTAAATCATGTATTTTAATATTGACCTCTCTGAATTTTTCACATTTTTATTGTCATGGCAACTGGTGTTTTTCCTTTAGAAATATCAGCAATTCAAGCCATAATTCCTCTTCTCTTCCTGGATCCTCCACATCAACGGATTATTCTCCCTTAAAAGAACTCCAGTAAACGGTCTGTGGTCCCGCTGTACCATTAGAGATGAGACAGTCTAATATCACATGCTGGGGTACACAGTGCCTACTTGGGTACTCAAGTAGCCCTCCAAATCAAAAATATGGATTTTCAGCAGGAGGCAGGACTTCTCCAGATGTAGTCACAGATGTTTGAGTTGGATGTTTTTGTGTAAGCATCACCGCAGACCAACTCTTTGTTGTGTGTATGAACCTCAATGCCAAGGTGGTATTTAAAACAAAACAAAACAAAACAAAACAAAACAAAAAAACAAGTTACTGTCCTACACTAAACCCTATATTAAATGCTATGTTCATAATTGGATCTTACGGGGTTTGATCTTCATTGGGTAAAGCTGAAGAAACACCTAGGACCATCAGCAGAAGTTGTGCTAATCAGACCTTTTTCTGGAGTTCTTGGTTTGCAGAGCATATGAGCGAAGGACCTCTTACTCATCACTCATTAACATTTGGGGGTAAGCTTTAACTCCTAAACAGTAGTATTAGTTCGTGTGTCATGTGAGATGGTTTTGGTCAAGTGGGAGTGCAAGCTCCTGAAAGCTGAGCTCTGTCCAGAGCTGCAAACCTACTTGCATATAGCCAAGGGAAGAATTTTATAAACTGAAAAATAAAGCATTTAAATATATATATATATATTGCAGTGAAAAATGTAGCAGATTAATATGAATTGTGAGTAATGTTTTACTCCTTTGGTGACATCCTTTATAACTTCTTAACTGTAATAATTCTTCCGGTATCAGCCAAGTAGTTCCGTAAGTACAGGACTGAACAAAGCCTAATGAAGATTTTTAATGGATAGGTCTTTTGTGGTTGGGTTCACTGTTGTCTAATAAGGTGAAAATACTGACAAAAGCTATTCCTCCAGAAAGCTTTTTCTGGTCTAGGGACATTCATTTTGCCTCTCTCCTGTGTAAATTATCTGATGTCTAATGGTGACAGACGCGTACACACATACACAGACTGTGATTGCATAAGCCTTGTTTCCTGAGTAAACCGTGCTGAAAGAGCCGACCAAGAATGCTAATCTGAATTTGAGACCTTCAAATGCTGTATGATACAACATGGCTACAGCTTTTCATGTATTGAAGACTGCAAAATAATACACATAAGCCTACATGTGTGTATATAGAGTTTATAGATATGTGTGCATATATTTGTGTGTGTATATACATATATATATATAAAAGCAGGGTTTTCCATGTACTAGAAGGAAACTCTTTTCTTTAGGCACCAAGTTATCAGTTCACCGGCCTGTGCCATTGAACATATATTAATTCAACGTGGTTCAGCTTGCTGCATGACTCATCCAAAATCTGAAAGGGGGCAGAGTGGGTGGGTTGTCATATACCCATAATACAGCCTGGGGCAAATGGGCCCCAGACACCCATGTATTTAGAAATCTGATGTACCTTTAAAACTTTTTTTCACCCCTCAGGTTAATATGGAGACACTGGTGTTTCATACCCCCTGTTTATCAGGCCAATATATAGAGACTTGCTGAGCTGAGACATAAATATGGCCTAATCATCAAACGTGGATTCAGGTCTCCCCTGCTGAGCAGGTAACAGCCTAAAGTGTTTAAACTGATACCTGCCCAGCATGGGGTATCTTAATCAGCAACACATTCCTGCATTTCCTCCCTCTCTTCAATCTACAGAGACAATGTCCTCAGGAAGACAGTTTTATTTTAGTGTTCAAATTTGCCTATATGAATATATTTTTAACTCCTGCTTTGCCTTGTGGATGGGCACTGCAGTCTCTGCACAAAGGTAAAAGTTGTCTTTATGAAGGGAATTATAACGAGAGGTCACCAGATTCAAGGATGAAACCTGAGCACCTTATTGACCAGTTTAAACAGCTTAGAATTTTTTTAAATGTTCGTTATTTTAGGCCAAAACCAGAAGTTAGGCTGGTACGGAACAGATTTACAAGTTGCATTCCCCTCATGCAAATCGCAGCATTGCAGTGTGGCTGCAAACACCTGTGGTCCAGCTTGCAGGGAAACCTGTTTTTCCCACTGCTACTCAACTCCTGTTGGGCACAGACAGGGTGGGTAGGGACTTATGAAGAAGTCAGTGGTTGCTTTTTGAATCTCAACCCTGTTTGTGGCCATTAGGAACATATTCCCTCAGAAGAGGCCTGGTGCCGCATAAGTGCTTGGCTTCCCTTGGAGGAGTCCTGCTGCTTGGCTGGAGGAAGGGACCAACTTCCCAGAAACCCATGGATTTCGTATGTTCCTCAGGTTTTTATGATTGGCTGGAACAACCCATTTGCACCCTGATTTTAGGACAGGCTAATGAACTGTGAAAATTTCAAGGCCTGAGCCCAGCCGTAGGCATCCTTCCTCTGTCTGCCCCTCACAGACTGGAATTCTCCACCATGCTCATTTGATCCCCTCCAGCTTGTTGTCCAGCCCCTGTCCTTCCCGCAAACCGGGCCTGGAAACACCGCATGTCCCCTTCCAGGTAGGGAGAGCTCCTGGCCGCCTCGGCTTTGTTTCCCACTTTCACCGTAGTGGTGGCAGCGGGAGGCCTTATCTTCACCTCCCAGCACTTCCCCCGGCGTGCGTGTGGGAGCCGGCGTGCCACGAACTTCCAGCGGCGGCCGGGCCGACAGGAAGGCTCTCTCGCCTCGCACCCGAGCGCCCAGGCCGTGTCCCGCCGGCCGCGGCAGCGCAATCTGGCAGCTGCAGGGATTTCCCGTCGCTTCCGCCCGTGCGGGCGCAGGCCCCTCCATCTCTTCCTGCGAGGCCTGCGGTGGGGGCCGGCAGCAGCCGCCCGGCCTCAGGAAGCCGCCGGCCGCGAGCGGCGGCGGGCGGGCAGGCGGGGGCGAGGAGGTGGCGGTGGCCAAAACCTATTTGTTCGGTGGCCGCCGCACCGGCACGCGCTGGCCAGGCTGGAGGAAAACAAAAGGGGGATGTCTGCTTCAAAAAGGCAGGAAATGAAGCAGCACGGGGGACGAGAGACCTATTGGGACTGGGCTGGGGCTTTTCTCTCTTAACCTATTGTTTCATTATGTTAAAAAAAAAAAAAAAAGGTAAAAAGAAAGAGAGAAAAAAATAAAAGAAATTGAACACATCCTGTGACCTCTTATCAAGCCATCGGGAAGAAAAACAAACAGCTCATTCATCTAAGGGCTGAGGGTGTTTTTGATGTGACTGCTGGACTCGTTAAATCCGCCAGGCCAGACAGGCTGCAGAGGGGTCAGTCTCCCCAGCACCCCCGGCTGCCACACCGGCTGGCTGCTGTGCCATGCGGGAGCTGTTTGTTTGTGAGGGTTTCTATATACAGTGCTGGGCACTTCCCAGCTGGCCGCGGCCCCTGCACCCCCCGGGGCCTCTGTTCCCTGTGTGCAGGAAGTCTTTCATTCCCCTCTTATCTGCAGACCAGAAGATTTTGATCCATGTGTGTCCCCTCCCTTTTTTTGGCCAGACACCTATAATTTTCCACTCTTCTTTTTCTTCCAAAGGAGATGACATTTAAGGGAAAACAATGCCACTGCTTTATTTAGCTCCTACCTATGATTTTGTTTTTAATTACTCTTTTATGGCTGCCGTATTTGTGAAGAACAGCTCCAAAGTGGTACAAATCTGACCTAGCAGCACCTCGGTGATCCTGATTCACACATATATGCACATAAACTTGTTTACATCATGCCTATAAAAAAGCTGTATTCACTTCATGGATCTTTGGCTAAGCTCTTAGATTTTTAAAGCCAGAAGGGGTCATGAGGTCACCTATGCTAAGCTGCTCTGTAATTCCAGTCTTAGTCTTTTACCCATTTCCCACTGTAGTGAGCCTAATAAATTATACTCAGCTAAATGATATCTTTCAGAAAGGCATCCACTCTTGATTTGAAGACTTCAAGAGCTGGAGAACCCACCACATCCGCTAGTAGCCTGGGTCATTCAACTTCAGCAAAGCACTTAAAGTATCTTCTGAGTAGAAACTGATGTGCTGTTCTGACACATCATGTGCTCTAATGGACAAGTCTTTTCCAGCTTCAGAAGAAGGGCACAATTAAGGGACGAGCTCTACTGAGCAAAAGTATGAACTAGTGAAAACTGCAGTTAACAAAGATACATCCTTCTTTTGTGGTGTAGAGTGGGACTGCTGTCTTGCATTGGCCTCACCTGAAGTTCCTACCATAATGGCAGTGCAAAGGTAAAAGGGAATAGTTCACATATTATTGCACTCCCAGGGACTGGAAAGGTCCCTTGGGTCTAAGCATGAGGACTGTAGCTTCAGCAGCTTGGAGGAGGGGGAGTTGTCCATCTGAAAGGTTTCTCATGAGAAGGAACAATGTGTTTATACCGCTGTACTAGCTCAATGTTGAGAGGAAACCCAGGTATTCTCAAGAAGATAATTTACTCTCTGATCTGCTCGAGACAGGCGATAGGGATGTGGGCCGCGCTGACTTGGTCCAACACCAGAAAATCTCTTATCTGCAGATATCTTCACAACACACCCACTCCACTGAAAAATTAAAACACCAGCCTGGACACAGTTCTATCACCATTTCAGGTTCCTTGAACGGAAAAAGCTACAAGACAATTAGTTATGTCTTAGGAATATAGAGGAACCCCATAAGTCCTGAAGGACACCCAAATTAAGCAACGTGCTTTTTGATAAAATCAGACCCTAGCACAGTTAAGATTATTTCTTTAGGTGCACTGTTGCTACTGGTTCTTCATTTTCTAGAAAGCAGGACACAGTAAAAGTCAATGATATATCATTGTAAAACACTGTTTGGAAGCTCACTTGACCTTTCAGTCTTGGTTCTTTCTGTATTAATCCCATGCTGCATAAATTATAAGAGGGAAGATAAATATTTAGTTTCTTGCTGTTCTGAACAAAGTCCCACAATGTTTTCTTTGCAGGCTGAAGCAATTCATAGGCAACCAGGAAGGAGGCAGACGGCCCAGTTGTCTTCCCATGATACTGGTAACATAGACAGCACATCTAATTGCTAAAACAGAGAATAAGGAATTGCAGACAGGTTTGGTGTTTTTTTTTTTTTTTTCAAATTTTCAGAGAGACATGAATACAGGAAAGTGGAGGGAAAAAGGGAAATAGGAGACATAAGGATTTCATTCAATGCGCTGATATTGTGGCACCTAAATGTGCTCTAGGTTTATGCAAAGACTTCCAGAAGAGCAAAGAGGCTTTAAGCCCTCACCCCAAATTCAGTACAAATTACTCTCAGAGGCTCTGAACATTTCCCCACCAGGTGCTTCAAAAAAAGAACAACAAAAAGCCCCAAAACAAAACACAGAACTCAGAATCTGATTTTCTTTTGCTCTGCTTTATCAGCTTAAATTAGGACTATTTGGTTGGAAAATTTTACCCAGAGGTTTCAGATGTATGTATGCAATTTTTCTCCTATTTCCGCCACACCATTGCATTCAAAAGCATTTCAAGAACTTGATAAAGTTGCCCAGTAGGTCTAATGGTTAACTTGAACTAATTACCATGAATAAAATCATTGCTCTCTTTAACTAATTTATACTTGGGTAAATCTTCAGTGAGCTAAAACTGTGTCCTGAAGCAGCTTCTAAGTTCCCATGAAGTTTAGCTCCAGTTTTTAGTTTCAGCAGAAGCAGGAATTGCACAGTGCAGGGACTGTGAGTTAAATCACTATTGCAGATGATTGTGGATCTACAAGGAAGGAGGTCAAGGGTGGGTGTTTGGTATCGCTCCTTAAAGTGGAGGGACAAGAGCAAGCAGAGAAGTAAGGAAGAAGGGAGACAGCTGACTAAAAGGTGCTGTCCTGTAATTTCAAGGAAGTCTGAAACACTCTGTTTAACTTTCTTTTGTTTTTACTGATCTTGTTGACATCATTTCAGAATGGCTGATGTTGTGGACTTCTCAGTTTCCAGATTCTAGCAGAATTGACATGCTTCAAATATACATTCAATTTTTGCGTGGGCTGGACTTGGAATTTGTTAAGTACATTCATCTACTGAGTCTCCTTGACTCTTAAGACCTCTTCATTTCATTAAAAACACAATATACTGCTGGTCCAGAAGGAAAAAGGACTTCTAGAGCCTTTAAAAGGAATCCTGTGCAAAGACCAAGTGTGAAGCTCTTAAAGGCTTTCTTATCCCCTCATCAAGTGTTAACGGGATTTATATTGATTCATTGACAGGAGATTACATTCCTTAGTGCCTGTGTCATTAATACTTATTGGTAAAATGTACAACATGTGGAAGGTCAATATCTCATCCATGTCTTTTTTTTTTCCCTAATCTGGTTTCTAGCAGTTGGAAAGGTGGCTCTGAGTTAGCAGCTAACTGCAAGAGGGGCTGCTAAAAGAGGCCTCAGCTACCAGTAGCCAAAAGCAAATCTTCAAACATTGATTTTCATGCACAGATTGGCTCCACTTCTTCCTACACATGCAGTACCAGAATGATAAAAAAAAGTTAGACAAATATTTATACATATGGCTAACGAGAACACCTGGCATAGCAGGCAAACATGTTAATGGGAAAAAGATGGGGTGAATGTGGATCTCACGGTGCGTATTGCATCCCAAGCAGCTTGTTTTCTGTACTGATGTCTCCTTCAAAGAGATTTTTGCTCCATTGCATGAATGTGCTAGATATACTGCCCTTGAAAACAGTTGTGTTACCCCTCTAGCCCAGGACAAAAGGGAAAGGCAACCTGCTCTGAACGAAGGCTTATTAAAACCTTCAGGTACCACCCCCTTTGCAGAGATGTCTAGTAAGCTGGTGATGGCATTCGGATATAGACAGAAGTCTCCTAGGACCTGGGCTGGCACCACCAATTTATTTCATGTTGACCACAAAATAACCATCACCTTATAAAGACTTTCATTTATTACTAGTGACTGGTGAACCTCTGGAGGTTTGCTTGGGACAAATACCAATTCAGCTGCCAAACCTTATCTGAACTATCTGAACCTCTCGTGTATAAAAAATTGGGCTGGAAAGCTCATCAGATAAGAATTTACTCTGTGATTGACTGTAGTTATTGCTTCCAGATGGTCTAGCATTACTGGCATAACTGCCTTTCGTTTGGTATTTGGTGTATCCAGTTCTGGCTCAGAACCTAAGAAAAAACATATAGGTAACCAGAAAATGTACATGTATTTTACATTGTATAAATATGAATTGATCTTTATTTTTCCAGGTTTCATTCTCCAGTTTCTATTTCCTAATTGCTCGTGAAGTGAAAACTGTTTTTTATTTGTTTGTTTTGGTTTTTATTTGTCTGCAGACAGAATTCTAATTAATTCCAGTGAAGTCTTTTGACATTGGTCTGCATTGTTTGGTAAGAGTCAAGGTAAAAAGAAGCAGGTAATCAGGAAGGATGGGAGGATGGCAATATCACCCCATTTAGGACAGCTACTGAATGAAAAGCTGGGATTTGTACGGATAGCTGGAATTGTCTGCCTGAACTTTGACTGTTTTGTTGTTGTTGTTGTTGTTATTGTTTTGCTTTGTTTTTGTTGTTTGTTTTTTGATATGAAAAAAGATCAGATAAACAAAGTATTCTGTTCAAAAGATGCCTACAATAATTCTACCTATAAATATTTCCTTTGATTACTTAAAAGTTCACAGTGTATTCAGATTTCTAAGTGCAATGTTTCATTCAGTCAAATAAATACTTTTTTTTTTTCATTTTTTGGTTTGCTGACATTTTTGGAAGTAGTTTATTGGTGTTGAATGACAACATTATTGGCCAGACCTTTTCTGAGCAACCAGAAGATGGAAAGCTCATTTTTCCTACTCTTGCAGAATAAAACAAAGGCTACTGTAGCAGTAAATAAGCAACTAAAATCCTTCAGAAAGACAGTATCACTGGTAAGAGTGAAAAGACTGTGACTGATGATGGACCAGGACTCTGCAGATGTGAGAATGAGAAACTTCAACTTGACATGAGAAATGCAAGGATCCAGAGAGGAGCTGAGATAGTTTGGATGCTGATTAGTGTCAAGTCTTCACGTAGACCATGTTAGGGACTAAGAGATGTACCAGAGGGAGAAGTTGGTAGGTTTGAAAAAGCAAAATGTATCTTGCAAATGAGAAGAAAAAAATGCCCCATTACTGTAAATCTGTAATATGTTCACAAGCATCATGTGATTTTGAAGGCACAGCATCTTCATGCAGTGTCACCTAGTGATTAGGAAGGGAGGAATTCCCAGCCGAGTACAGGTCAATGGTCCAGCTAGTTCTCTGGCTGTCTCTGACAGTGCCAATTCTGAAAGATGTACAGTGCAGTAGTTTCCCAAGGGAAGCAGTGGAAGTCCCATGTCAGGGGACTTTTACAACTAGACCAGACAAAACACTAGAAAACGTACTATAGCTGTAGAAAGCAATTCTGCATCAGCAGGGAGATGGATTGAATGATCTAATATGGCTCTTCCATCTGCAATTCCTGGGAGTCTATGAATCACATTTCTGTGTGGCAATGCAGCCGAGTAAATACAGCGCAGAGCATCATCATCAGCTATCTTGGTATCTCTGTAACAGTAACATGAGTAAATTAGGCAGGCAAATTCCAAAAAGGGATATATTTGACTCTCTGGTTCTGAATCCATCTGTTCAAACTGGCTATAGTACAGCATGCTACTGCTAATTTCTAAGTGGTTCAGGCTGGATAACAAGATATTTTGTGTCAGGTATGCTATTAGTATAGAACTAAACCATTATTAGCTCATATTTTGTTCTACAGAGTTAGTGCTTTCTAACTCAGCTGGCACATTTTGGATTAATAAAAAGAGTGGCCCAGCTATCTATAGCCTCTGTGAATTTTAACTTTAACCATATGGAAGGATCTTGTAAATGTAGACTATAAAAATTGAAAATATGTCAGTTTAAGATGCAAAGTCTTCTGACTAGAAAAGCAAGGGTGGAAGGATTGAAACATCTTATTCCCAGACAAATGAGCTCGAGCTTCTTCCTGGTCCTATGCCCAGATAATCCAGACATAAATGAAGTCATGGACAGCTGGGGGAGATGTCAAAGCTAACCAGATGTCAGACTAACCAAACATTTCTTTTGTGCACCCAACCAAGCCGAGTAGTTCAACTAAGCTTAGAAAGATGTCTGATTCTGCTGATCAGTTTGGGAAAGGGAAGTATCAAACATTTCAAACTTCACCATCAACAATAATCACTTCTGAGCAGAATTATTTGAAACGTATTTGTGTGATACTTCTATGGAAATAAAGGTCATATACAGAGATATTATAAAGTTAACAAAAAGTCCAGTGTTTCACCCTGATACGTTTACTTAAGAGAAAAAAAAATCTCTAGCAGATAGGAAGATACTTTTAGCTGATTTCATAAATCAAACAGGAAGAAAATGTTTATGACCTTACCTGTTCTTTTCATTCTGCTTGCAAATTTCTACGACCTCAACCATCAAATGCTTATTTTCTCATCACTGCTCAATCCCTCCCCTCACAGTCACGGTCTTTCCATGTCCCTTCTTAACTATCTTCATTAAGTGTTTCTCCATTTCCTGGATTTGTAGCATGACGTTTCTGCCACTCTTGTGGGATTGTATTGGAAGACGTGAGGTCCCAAAGATCCTTGTCCTCCTAACTGGCTTCTGACCCCAAACTCTGTGAGAGTGCAAGCATGGGTCACATCCAAAACCTCATGTCTGATGGCAGAAGCCTGCGTCAGTAGGGGATTGGATTAGAAAGGTAAACCTCATCAGATTTCTGAGATTTGACATTACATTTGAAGCTGTTTTATCTCAAGTGCAAATAGTGTGATTCAGAAAGAGTGATTATACCTGCATACATACCTATTTATGATCTCTCTGTGTAGGCCTAAGATCACAAAATATGCAGCACATCTGAACATTTATATGGGACATCATTCAAGACTGTATGCCTACGTGTGTGTGTGTGTGTGTGTGTGTGTGTGTGTGTATTCCAAACAGATCACTGACGGTGCAGGTTTGTAGTTGTTAAGAGGCCTTCTTAAGACCCCTGACTATTCATGAAGACATTGCAGAATTCAGTTTTATGACATTTAGACCTGTTGATTTATTCATTCTTAACTGCAGCATCATTTCTTTGCTATTCATTCATTTTTCCGTTGTTTAAAAAGTTTCATTCACCCAGTCTTAAATAAGTAAGTAAATAAATAAATAACCAGCACGTGGCTTGGGTAACCAATTCCACACCTTTGTGGAGAGTGAAATTGAACTGTTTATAAATAAACCATAAGCTGAAATGTGTTTGCATAAACTATTTGATAAATACTTAGGAAAAGAGCTATTGGGAAAAAATCCATCTTCGTATTTTTCACAGTGAAAATGAAAACCATTTTCGGGGAAGGGAAATGTTTGCACCTTTTCTTCTGTTTTTGGATCAGCTCAGTATAAAATCTATTATCAGTAAATGTTGAAATTGCTAACAGATTACTGTTGGAACTTAATACTTAAAGGTTTTTCCACTAATACTAAAAAAAAAAAAAAAAAAAGTTTTAAAAAAGTTGGTAATATTTATCGCTGTTAAAGGTGATTGTCTGTAGCTGTGTCAAGGTTCGGCAGCTGATCCGGACAAATCAGCCAAACCCTCTTGACACCAAAAAGAAAGAAACAAGTTCCTTCCCTGGAGTTCCTGGAGTACAGAGCCCAGCCCAAGAAAGGCATCTGCAGTAGGTGGTACTAAGCGCTATGGAAAAACAACTGGGACAAGTAGCTTTGACGTCTAGCTTTTGGCTGGCTGAAGCTGAATTAGATGAGTACCCGCATAACCAAACCAACATAATGTTTATTTCCAATGTTATTTACAGTTGTGACTCAAATGTCAAAAGACCTATGAACATCAGATGAACTGTATCAATGTAAACCCAGTAATAACAAAATGCAGCGTCTTTGCCATAGCAGTAGAACAATTGCCAGCATTTAATAATTAGATGTGTGTATTTACACTGTATCTGTTTTGTGCATGGATTTACTAGAGAGGAATCTACAATTACAACAAACAAGCCATTTATAAGACTTTGGGACGAAATAGACTGCAAAGACTGTAGAACTCGGTAAGGATTTATATTACCTGTAGGTTTCTGGATTAGGCAAGGCATACGCTGAGAGGTTTGTACTGCAATATAGCCCCAAAACCTAAATGTTGTGACATTAGCAAGTAGCTTGTAATTAAAGTATGTTGCCATTTCACCAGGCTTTCATTTATAGGAGAAAGTGCAAATTCTGTTCTATGTGAACTTTAGATATATCCAACTTTTTTCTTTGTTCTTTTCTTTAAAGCTTTGCAACAAATGCATCTCCATATGCTTATATTAGTTAATCTGGTATTAAACATATTGGCTGTGCAAAATGTTGGCATGCATTAATAAATGTTTTCATTTTTTTATTCTTTTTTTTTTCCCTTACTTTAAATTCTTCCTTTGACTACACAAGCAACAGCTGTCTAGCTTCCTGTTCAGTGCTGGATCTAATGCCTCTACAGAAATCTAGGTCAAAACACTTGGAATGCATGAATATCAAACAGAGTTTTCAAAACAGTAAATGAATACATCTTTAACTGGTGACATTTTCCTGTAGCATATGGCTGCAAGCTCAGGGGACTGCATGCTTTTTTGATGAATATGTTCCGTCAGAAACTAAGGAATGGCAGTGGGCTTATATCACCTTCTGTTTTGCCTTATGAAATGATAATACAAACTCATAAATGGATACTACTATCACAAGACTTCTATCTTTTGTCCAATCCCAAAGTAGTACAAGGCCTACTGGTTAAGAGACTAACTCTTTGGTTGTGTTAAAGTACAAAAGATAACTGTCAAAGACGCTTTTTTGTAAAGCACTTGCCCATGTCATGGAGGGCACAAGATTACCTGCATTTCCATACTAGTGGAAAACAGCAACATACGGTACCAGGAGACAGATACAGATTAATTCTAAAATTCTGTGAAGATATTAAACCATGCAAATGATTTCTGCAAAAGAGTGGCACGGTATACCAAAGGTAATATTAATATAGTTTACTTTGCTGGCATAAATACGCTTGGAAAGTTGTACATCTATAATGATAGAAACAAGAGAATAAAAGAATAAGATAAAGTGCCAGCATCTCAATAAACCCCCTATCAACACGAAAGTGACAGTCCAAAGAAAGCTGCTCTAACAAGCTTGCCTGTTATTCCCTGAGAAGAAAGCATGGGTTTGGCAGCAACACCAGAGCCTGTTGAATAATTAATCAACAACCAGTTCTGACCAGTAGAAAATGATGGAATTATTATTTCTGATCATGTATTCATCTTTTCAAATAACAAAAAAGTGTTCATGCCTAATATCTCTTTAGGCTTATGAAGCAGGTAGGAAATCATCTAATTAAATACTCCTGAATATTCCCTGAGACCTAGGGCTGGTGCTTGTCAGCTGGATGCACAGAGTGGCTCACTTGCTGGACTTGTGGGTGATTGTGCAGGGTGTCAAAATTTGACTGTGGCTAAGGTCTTTCCAGGTTCTGACCCCAGATACCCTGTGGGATGGAGCAGGGCAAAAAAAAAAAAAATGCTGAATTCAGGCTCTGTTTAAAACAACCAGCAGCTTTTTGGGGGGGTTGGTACTCTAAGCCAATGTCAGAATCAAACTCACCTCAATAAGCTATGATTGTGTGAAAGTGCAGAGTTTGTCCTGAAAGTGTTATTTTAAGCATCTACTTGGGCCACTTAAAGTCTCTGCGTTACTGAGTACGTATCAGTTTTTTTTATGACGGGAATTCTTTTGTATTGTGAGCCTCTTTGCAGTTCTGTAGGTCCCTGTTTTCTGCCATCCTTCAACTCCCAAGTACCACCGAGATCAAGACTTTCATTGCCTCTCTGATATTCCAATAATTCCACACCACCATGCTGGCTCAACTTATAGCTCTGAGGCTGAGAGAGGGGAAACAGAGACTGTGAGAGGGAATAAATTTCTGAATTCAGTGCATTTTGAATGTTTTTTTTACCAATTCTTGTAAGCAAAATGGAAACATCCGCTTTACCAAAAGATGAAAGAATGAACAAACTAAATGTACAAATAAAGAATGGTGATCATTAGCCCCCCATGCAATGCATGCCTCACAGTTTACAGGAAATGTATCTGTTTTCGAAGCCATTTTCAATAGCTGCTTGATATATATTTTGGAAAAAAAGTAATTGGTTAAATAAAAATGAAAAATATTGATCCTTTTGAAATAGCTTAATTTTCCCTTCATACTTTACCATTTCTAAGTGCAGTTTTGAAACATGCAGTCTTTTTTTTTTTTTTTTTTTT
>VXAL01001156.1:276150-297120 GCA_013399475.1 Chauna torquata | reverse complement strand
CCAATGTACTTGGATTTTCTTAGTAATAACATCTCAGCTTTTCCAGGATTTAGAAAAAAAGATTCAGACAGATCTAACCCTGTGAAGATTCCTATTTGTATATCACTCTGAAATTCTCTACAGTAAATTCACGTCAATTACTTTTACTTAGTGTATAAAGGAAATTGAAGTTATTAATTAGATATAATAATTAAAATAATTTATTATTTTTAGCACAGTTTCAATGGAATTCTCCTCCTCTCTCTCCACATAGCTTGTTCTAAAGCCAGGGGATCCTCAGGGGATGAAGAAGCTCAGGTTTGGGTATCTGACTGCTGGAGAAATCCTTCAGATTTCCTTCCTATCAAAGGAGAAAGCTCACATAAGTGACAAAAATACATAATGAATGAAGTACCCTCCACCCCACAAAAAAAGCAGTTTGAGAAATTTTAAATAGAGTAGTATTGTTCCAGAATTTCAATAAACTCTCTTTTACAGTTATTATTGCTCATGTGTCTAGGTGGAGATGAATGGTGCACATTCTTTAACTTGGGCAAGCAACATGATTTCTTTCAGTCTGTCTCAAAATGATTGAATACTTTTTTTGCTGAAAAATATAAATAATGAAAACAAATACCTCAACCTGATGTATACTCAGAAAGCTTAGCAAGTGTTTACAAATAAGTAAAAATAAAGTATTGTAATAAAAAATGTCCCACACCTTTAACTGTAAGTATTATTTGCTTATGTTGTATAAGAATAGAACTTCTCAGGAAAATACATTAGTCCATCCTAAAAACTTTTTTGGACCCTGATGTTGTTATTACAAATCTAATGATACCCTGCAAAATAAAATAAATCAAAACAGATCCCAAACTGTGGGATTTTCAATGAAAATGAGGTGATTCATATGTCCATAACCATAATCAGAGACTTTATACACAAGAAGTCAGAAGGATTTTAAATGACAGATGAGCTTTGAGAATTGTGGATGAAATTAAGTAGGAACTTTTTTTTTTTTCCCAAATTCTCAATGTCTCCAACAACTATGCTTCATACTTTGCTGCCGAGAATATGAAACACTTGGACAGCCAATCGCACGATGTTTTCTGTTAGTTTTTTTTCACACCCTTCTTTCCCAGCTTGTCTTTTCTTGTCTAGTCTTTTCTTTTCTAAACAAGTCTAATTCACTCTTCACATTTCAGCTTCCCCATCCTCCAGTCTTTATTATTCCTTCCTTCTACTCAGCCTGCCTTTCAGCCAGGAGAAGGACGGGTTAATAAAGCCATGATTAAGCTGTAAATGGCTGACATTTAGATATCACTATGAATCAACAGCTAAAGTATTGGTGCAAATGATTTTAAAAAAAAAAAAACATGGGTTTGCATTTCTTTCTTCTCCTCCTTATATTCCAGTTTTGCAAGGTGCAAAGGCACAAACTGCAGGTCGTGCTACTGCATCCGTGATCATCCCCCATTGTACACCTGCCTTCCAAGCCTCGATAATAAAAATTTGGAATATCTGTGCCTGAAAAAGTAAGGGTGGAGTTATTAAAGGCGGTGGAGCAGCTTATCTCGGGAGCATTTCACCCTGGCTCACAGGCAGCCAACGGAGGCGCGAGCCAAATGAGACAGAGAGAGACAGAGCGCCGGGCGGCACAGAGACCCCATTAGCGATTCCCCCGCCGCGGTCTGAGTGGCAGCTGGGAACAAGGCGCTGACTGTTTGCCCGTTGCCCATTCTTGTGTTATTGGGTAAAATAAAAGTTCTTTTCTCTGAGAATCTTTGTACAATAAAACAACTCTCAGTCATTCGCGAGTCAGGGGAGAAGAGAAAAGGGCCTCAGTGTAAAGTGCTGCGAACTGGCACATTGTTTCCAGTCATTTTCTCACTATTCACATATAAGGGGAAAGAGGGGGAAAATAAAAAAGGGCAGAGGGATGAGAAAGGAGGGGGAGGGAGGAGGGGCAGCTCAGGGTATCTTTTGACAGAAATGTCAGATGTGTGGGGCTGCAGGGGGAGGAGAGGGTGAAGTGTGTGTCTAAAACTTCAGAGTTTTGCCTGAAACTCTCCAACTGAGCCCCCGGCCACATGCTGCCCCCGGCTTTGACTCTTTGCCCGTCTTAGTTTTCTCTCCTTGGCTAAGGTGGGATAGAAAACAGCTCTCTGAGACCCGGAGGTCGGAGTGGTCCAAACACTGCTCTGCAGAGAAAGGACAAGATGGGCACTTCCCTCCCCTCCCGTTGTTGCATTTCTCATGGTTTTCCTAATAAAAGACACACTTAGCAATTTAATTAGCAAAAACTCGGCAGAGCTGAAGACTCCTGCACATAACATCGTATATTTCTAGAGATCAACAGCATAATAAATAGCCAGACAAAGGTTTTTAATGAAATCTTTTACTCAAGAGTCTCACAGGAACTTTGCTCATATTAGGTGCTTCTACAATAATAATAATTAAAAAAACAAAGACCTGCGTGACACTAGTTAATGGGAAAAGCAGGGCACAGCAACTCCCTAAAACAAAGCGGTATAACTTCTTCTCTACCACCTGGATGAACAAGCACTTAAAGTCTTGATCACAGCTCCTCTGCTCAGATGCTACCTACTAAACTCAGGGGAAAAGCATTTCCTCCAGCAAAAATTTAGGACCTTTAAAATCACCGTGAAGTGACAACAAAAGCGAAGACAGGATTAGTGATACTGCAACAAAAATCTGTTTATTCCTTTTTCTAATGTAGGATAGACAAAAGCATCCTAAAAGAGACAAGAAAACTACTAATCTGAAAGAAAGGAGGAATTAGAGGACAGATAAAGAAATGGAAGGTAAGAATAAGGCATGCCAGCAGAAGACATGGAAAATTATGGCACGAGATTAGCTTAACGGCTAATTTATTCTCGTGCCAGGGCCTGGATGCAGACCCAGATTGAATGCGGAGACTGCTTGACTCTTTGAGCATGGCACACTGGGCCATCAGCAAGATATGCTGTATGGGTTGGTACCAATGGGAAGGAGAGAAGGCATGGCTGTAAAGCCCTAAAACCTTCCACTCAGAAATACCATATACAATTATACACATCATGGAGTCCTCACTGAATGTCTCTTGTTCAAGTCTGGTGCTGTTGTTTATAACTTAAGTTACCATCAGATTTTAATTCAGCAGAGGGAGCTGTGGGTGAGAGTGATGCAGTTCCAGCTGAGGGAAGATTGATTGTGTTCATTCAGCCCCCACAGCCTGAAAATGCTCTCTATTTATTTTATTCAAGTTCTTGTTACAACACATCCATGAGTTGCCAAGTCTTTTTTTTTTTTTTTTAACTAGCAAAAGTCCTTTCCTTTTCCCTGCTCACTTATGTGATACAATCAATCCCAAGAGCACTCTGGTATTTCACTCTCTTTTGCCCCTCTAGTGCCCAATCTCTTTCATGGTGGCTACGTGTATTACACCAGGGAGAGCTCAATATTTTACTGAGCTCATAAAAGTCTTGTCTGCCACTAGTTTTATATTTATATATGATACTGTGCTGGATTAGATACGTTCCCAGTTTTGGGATGGCCAGGACCCATGATCTGAGCAATTCCATCTAGATTCTCTCTAATGCCATTGGCAAGCTTCTTTGTTTAGCAAACTGGTGTTAGAAACAACATATGTAGTGGTTTCACATCATGATTACAATGATTTCATATCTTCATGGTTGCCAGTTAAGCCATACATAATGCTAGAGGAATAGTCCTATCACTTGAACTGTCATCCAGTAAAAATAAAAATTATTGGCCACAGACTAAAGGATAAAGTAAGTTCAAGTACTGGAGCAGAAGTTTGTGAGCCAGAACTGATACAGCAGAAGCTAGAAGTACATTTGCACATAAGCTAGTAAATTATGTATTTGTCCACTCAGTAAGTGTAAAAAAATGTAAGCCCACTCAGCAAGAGACAGAGTGTTGCAATGAGACAGGTATTTTTTCCTTCAGAGCAACTGAGGAACTCCTGTCTTTCCTAACTTCCCATGGTATGTGAAAGCTTTATTTGAGCACACCCTGCAAACTGTGTTTGGCAAGGGTTATTACAGCTGGCCTCTCAAGACTGCTCATCAAAATTGAAGTAGATTTCTCTTCATGGCCTTCTTGCGCTCTATCTTTTGAACATAGCTAGTCAAAAGTGGGCTGAATAAATACCACTGTCATTAATAAGGTCCAGAAAACTTTTCTACAAGCTGAAGTAAACAGGAAAATCAAAAATAGCATGGGAGCAACTGTTTATTTGCACTACTTTTCCATTTCTTCCATTTTTCCTTTCTTCTTGTTTCACATGTGGTCTACTGAGGCTGGAAGTTCTTCAGAGTATATTTGTAATTAAGAAGTACAATCCACTCTGATGTCTATGCCACCTGTTCGTCAACAATACATGCTACCTTGCTCCATGGATTCAATTGTATCCTTACACAAGATGTAAGTGATGACAGTTTTCGATGGAATATTGCAGAATAACAGTACATGAAGTAAGGACATCCTATAAATGCACCTCTGATACTACTTAATGTCATGTTCAAATTTGGAAAAAAACATGAAATGTCAGTTTTACACTGAAATTCCTTGATGAGGCTTCTGTGCTGCTCCTAAACTCTAAATGTTGAATAAATAAATTGAACTTTACATGTGCACTGCAGCCGCGGCAACAGTGCTGGAGATAGCTTCACATTCCAGTTCTGTGACTGGAGTTGGACCTACTTTACTGTGGAAGAGTAGGAGAACAGACCAGATACAGGTTTAGAAATTTCCATAGAGAGAGTCAACTGTGAAGCAGAGACACTCACGTGACAGATGAGCTCTGTTTAGCGTCAGATGAAAATGACCCTTTTTGTGATACCTTACTGCATAGGGAGTGTGTGTTGCAACTTCTTTGTCTCATTAGCCCAGTCAACAATCTTGCTTATGTGAATTATGAGCAACCTTTCTGTTCATAAGCAATGGATTTAAATGTAGTGAGCAGAGCAGACAGAAGCTGAGCATACACAGTCATGTATTGAATCTAATTTTGTGCCATTAAAATTATCACCNAAAACAAGATAAACAGGAAAATTGAAAAACACTTTGAAATTAGCATTCAGCTATTAGAAAAGTCTGTAAAAACTTATGGCCCTGTTAATGCAATGTTGTGTGAAAAATTTCTCAAGACCATTTGTCTTGCATGATATCATGATGAGCACACTGGAGGTTCAAAGTGATGAAGGTATGGAGAATGAAGAAAAACAACACGTGGCCATCAGACTAAGAAAATAAGAGTAGAAAAAAAATCCAGTGCTGAATTTACATGTGACTTGTACATCTATTCAGCTATATACTAGCATGTCCTGTGGTTGTTATCTTATAGTAGTTGCTTCAGCATTTGCTTTGTTATTTAAACCTGTGCAAAACTCTTCTTCTCTGGGAGTTTTGGGTGTAGAAACAGTGAAAGCCAAAGGGGTCAAGACTCCAGCGAGGTACTCCTGACTGCTGATCCTCCTGCTGCTCCTGATGTACTTGCTGATTTGAAGACCACTCTTTCACCATCCTTAGAGATAATCACCTTCATTCAGCAAAATGAGTGACTGTGCCCCTGTTACTCCTATTATTTAATGCAACAAGTAGATTGCATGAGGTTAGAATGAACTGCCATCAACATACAACAATTGGCTTGCTGTGATTTTTGCCTTTGCTCTCCCATCTTCCAACTAGTTAAAAATCAAAGGCCACTGAGAAAATGGGAGGAAAATAACAAATTCACCTTTATATTTGTGTGAACTGAACAGGTAGAGCTTTCCAAAGGCCTTTTGATTCCAGCACAACTTCGTGACAGCTGCATTTTGACCTTAAAATGTTTCTCGAAAATGAAAAGGCATCCTGGAGCATTTACTATGCAATTCTGACTTCAGAAAGTATACTATATGGCAGAACCTCCCAGCTCAAACATCATTGCTCTTAGCAGCCACTGCCAGAGCCATGAGTGAGATACAAAAATGTGCTGGTTCTCCCTTGAGCAGAAAGTTGAGAAGTCTGCATTTGTACCAATGAAATTATACATCTGCAAACAAATAGAATGTTTTAAACCAGAGAGATTAGTCTTTCATTAGTATGATATTTACATAAAAATAATTATGGTCATTGCGTTGTCAGAGAAGTGTTCCAAGTCTGGCTCTCTGCAGGTCTCCAGAAAAGTTTTGTAAGCAAGTTCCATGTAATCTGAATTATTCTTTGAATCCAAGCTTTGACTTTCAAGTGGCTTTCATGCATATCTGTACATATGCAAGCATGCTGATGATCTTTTCTCTGAATTTGACATCTGTGCCTAAAAGTACTGAACTTAGTTAAGAATCATTTAACTGAGAATCAGTCTTTGATGGATCATCTCTTACCTCTTGTGATCTTTAAACAAAAGCAAGCATACACAAACACACATCCACACAAATCCTCAAATCTCTGAATAAACTCATAACTCTTTGTGTACAGTGTTACTCAGAAGAGCTATAGGGCTGCATAATTACCCCAACTCCCGCGTCAGGCAGGGAAAGTTAGTGACATGTTGAGTGAAATGCTACACTGTGTTAATAACGGTTTTGAAAGAAATCAGAAAAGTTAATCATGTGTGGACACAGGGTTAAGAAGCAATGTAACAGACTATTAAGTTTAATATAGATATGTGATATAAGCATATGCAGACAGCCATTAGCATAAATTCATGTTACAGAAGAGCAGTGCAGCATACCGCTCGATGGATTTATAGCATACGTGGTGTGCAGGACAGGCACCAGATCGAGGGAGAAATGGGTCAACAAATTCATAGACAGGTCTTGAGTCAGATTGGCAGAACTGGGGCAAATGCAACTAGACTGCTTTTCAATGGTGATGTTGTCTGAGAGTGACTATCTATCATATAACAGTCAAATTGCTTGGCTACTGTTTTCTATGGGCTTGAGCACGAAGACATCAAAGTCTGGAGTGCACTTGAGGTCCTTTACTTTGCATGCCTACTATGTGATGAGGACAGCTCTTGCAGATCAATTTCTGCTCCCTGTTTCTGTAACAGAGATACTGATAAAATCTGCAAAAGCAAAAAGCCCAATGCTGCTCACCAAGAATAAGAACTGCATTCTGAAGCCTGCTTATTTTTGTCTCATTTACCTGATTTCAGGATCCCTCATTCGTGTTGTATTGATTTTGCTTAGTTACCAGCAGAGCTGAGCAAAGAACCTGTAACAAGTTCTGTGAATTTGCCTCCTTTTTCTCCTCACAGAATGTCAAAATTATTCATTACACTAATTCACTGAAGAATTCCCCCCAGTTTGCTAACTGTCTGCCTTGCTATTTGACATCATCTAAATATATGTGGTTAAAACTGGCTCCTGCTAACTATTCTTACTTGCAAAACTTGATTGCAAGCACATTTCCAGAAGAAAACTAAAAAAAAAAAAAAAAGTTCAAAACTGTTTACAGTTGGATTATTCACAATGAGTTCTGGCGTATCCTAAGAAAAGCCAAGACAGACTAACGGGAACTCCTGGGGTTTGTTTATAAGAACTGGCATTTTACCCTCCTCATCTCGTGGTTAGTGCAATGCACAGTAATTGTTCAGAAGCTGCAACTGGACTTTTGACAACATTTATAGCATGTATAAATTGCACTGAACCACTTGTCCTTCATAATCCCAGAAAGTGCTTTTAAACTTAAGATGCTTCCTGCATTCTGTGTTCCTCCTAGCAATAAAAGCCCACAACAAAATAGTGGTAGGCCTGATTCAATTTAATAGTGGTCTCCTCACAATACCTACAACTGTTTAACGTTATGAATCCTTAGAGCTATGCTACTCTTTCATCAACAAAAGAAAGGGTTACAACCTTCCTCATGTACAATGTTTTTATTGTATTTTGCCTTTGGGAATTTCCAGCCCAGCCTAATCTCTATCTAATTGTGTGTGAGGGAGAAAGTCTCCCATCAGCTCAAAGGGTCATTGATATTCAGGTGAGAGCCAAGCTGTTTTCCAAACTTTGATCATTCCTTCATCTTCAAGGGCTGTTTGGCATCTTATCGCTCACTTGTGAAATCAGCTTTAAAAGTTAGTGTCCTTCGGGAACTTCAATGCGGGCACAAATTTTGCTCGGTGCATTTGCAAAGTTCCCCAGATTTTAGATTTTTAGCTAGACCTTAAATTGGAGCGATTTGCAGCTTGCTAGTGGTTATTTCAACAAATTACTCGATTAAGACAATTTTTGTCTCTCCTGTAATCCACAATGCCAATGCCTGATTCCCCAAATTTATTGGTAGTGCATCTTATCAGGACTGCTTTAGATGGATATTTAAAATGAAAAGAGAAGAGGACTAAATTTAGTGCTGAAATGAGAACTTCAGTCCTGAAACACCAGTCTTTGGCTGGAAGAAAGTGGTTTTCATAGATACAAAGCTGTCTCTATTTTGTGATATCTGGCCTGTCCTGAATAAATCAGGGGTAATTCTGGATCCTAGTGAACTCTTGGGTTCTGCATTACATTTGTCTTCTGAATGCTGGTTTTAGCACCGCAATTAAAAGGAAAAGGATAGAGAAAAGCTGCCTGACTGAAAGGGCACCAATTGCTGGATGAATTGAGCAGAGTTCTGCTGATTGCACTGTGATGCCAAAGAGCACCGTTTACAGCCAGACTTCCTTGGGCATGGAAAAGCATTGGCCAGGAGGACTCCTGGAACTGCTGCTGAGCTGCTGAGAATATATCATATTCTCAAGCTCAAGTTGATGTCAACAAAAATCTTGCACTGGTATATTGATATAGTCATCTCATGGGCCAGGTTAACATACAGCATAAAAAGGGTTCTTTTTTTGGAGGGGGGGTGGTGGGGGGAAAGGGGAGAAGGAAAAAGAAGGGAAAAAAAACATTCCTAGCCATTTGTGCCAGGTACCTTGAAAAGTACGGAGAAAAGGGAAATGGTCCAGAGAAAATACAACCTCTACAGCAGAACCAAATGTATGCACTGTATGTACAGATCAATTTATACAGCGTAGATACTGTACAGACATGTTATTGCTGAAGTTTAGCTAAGATGATATTTATGATTTAGTACTTGCTATCACCTCACTGTTCTGCACTGGACATCTCCATTTGCCTCTCATGCATCAATTGATTTAGCTGCACCAGTAGGAAAAGAAAGCAGATGATAGAACAGGGAAGATTTCCAAGAAAGCCCAAATGCAGGTTTAATAAGGAGAGAGAGCCCCAGTATTGTCTTGTGCTTGCTTTTCAGTGGCTGAACAGCTCAGCTAACTGCTCTATATTCCCAGCTTGGCTCCTTCCTCCCCACCTTAAATAAAGCCCTCCCATCATGATTATTAACATTCCAATTCATCAAAGCAATTGTTAAAAAAAAAAAAAAAGTTATTTCAGCACTGGCGGAAATTATTCTAACATTACATTCCAATAAAATGCCCCCTCCCCTCTGTGTATAAGCAATCAATGGGTTAAGTTTAGATCACTAACGTATGTTCCATGACCCCAGAATGCTTCATCAAATGTACTCATTACCAACTGAACAAGTGAATGAGTAGTTGTGAGCCTCAGTTTAAGCGCTGATGGGATTGTGTGTGAGCCCCAACGTGGCCGAGGTATTTAAATTTTGATTTTTGTAATGGGCTTTGACATGTTTCATTTCCTCCGAGGGAGCACTCAAGACCTCTGAAAGTAAATGTTGCTAAAAAGTCATCAAGGCAGAATATTAAAATGCCATCAAATGAAAATTTCACTAATGCAATCCGGCTAGGCCTTCAGGTACCTGAGCGAAAAGGGGAGTGTCAAAGGTCCCGCTTCTTTTAGTGAAACATTATTTGTTCCTCTTCACTGACTGTTTCTCCAAAATAAATTATTTAAAGTCTTATTTCTTTTTTCTCCTGGGCCCTTTAAAGTTCAGCTACGCTGAGAGGAGAAGGGGGGAAGGGGGGGCTGGGGGAAGGAGGTGTCATACGTAGAAATTGAACAAATCACTCTGCATGCATGGAGTACTCGTGAAGATCGGTTTATGCTTGCTGGATGTCTCTAGTCTTGATATGGGCAGGGGACAGGCACGGAAGTGCTCTGGTGCAGGGCTTCAGACAAGCGTGGGGCAGAGACCCACACGTGTCATTGCAGCATCTCAAGGACAGGCTTCAGCCTAGAAGTTATTAAGCATATTTCCCAGGAAATAGGAGGGCTTGGAAGCTGTGCAAGCACACCCAGCACCTTGCAGGTTTCTTCTCCTTCCTTCCAGACAAGAAGGCACTTGTGAATATTTCAGACCTGCTCCCCATTGAAACGGTAAAGCAACAAGTGTTCAGAGAGGAGTAATCAGGTGGTAGAAAAGCAATGTAATGTTGGGAGTAGGAATACTGCTTTTCAATGGAAAGCAGAGGAAAGGCAAAAGGGCATCGCGTTTGGCATAAAAGAACAGGCGGCTCTGGTTTCACTTCCACTCATTTTCCGCCTGTGTAAATCTGCAACTCTCTTGCTGTTCCTCCCGAATTCCAGCACTGGCAGGGCAAAACTTAAGTCCCTTGTTCCCAGGAATCTGGAGGCAAATCAGAAAAAAATAACAGTCGCTTTATTAAGAAGCCTAATTCAGCTGAGCTTCATTCAAACTTTACGAGAAAGATGAAGCAGAGACACCCTGACCTCATGCAGATCCCTTCCCGGATGACTCCACCAAGGATATTGGAACAATGAACTCAACCAGTGGAACAGAGAAGAGGAGAACTGCACCATCAGGCCAAACGCTGATTGACTGAATACGAGCAGAAGGCTCGCTACGGTCAAACTTCATAAAGCTGATTAACACATCTCTGCCTGATACATATACCACCAGTAAGAGGGCAGGCAGCAACTGTCGGGGGAAATGCAACTATTAAAAGAGGGTTGCAAAACAAGGGTTTCCAAATGATTCATAACTACCCTTTGTAACCCTCTTACTGATGCTTGCCTTGAGTGAAGGGAGCAAGCTTTTTTTTCCCCTCTCTCAGTCATTCGTGTATTGCTTTTGTGCAATGCAGTTAATAAAAGCAAGTGAAAAGATATGCTGAAGCAATCTCCCCAGTTGCTCCCCAAGTCCCGGAAAAAAAAAAAAATCCCCTCTGCACACCCACAAAGTATGCAATCTCATTTCAAAACCCATTCTACCAGTTCCTGACATTGTACTGTCTGATTTCACATTAGCACAACGGATGGAAATGGCATTTAAGCTAATTATCTACAGGAGACTGAGCAAGGGGTTTAGGTGAGCTCCAAAAATTAAATGGGAAAAAAGAAAAGAAAAGAAAAAAAAAAGGCAAAAAATCCACTCCCAAAAAGGCTCTTTAAAATCCTTCCCCCAAAAAATTCAAGCTGGTGGAAAATAACATGTACATTTCCTGGGAAATCCCCTGAAAATGGAGCCCCACCTAGGTGCTCAAGGAGAGTAGAGTTGGAGTTTACAAAGCATACACAAATGCTTCCCACTTTTGGGGGGGATTTTGCAAACACCTGATTTGTGAGCCATCTGCCAAAGTTGTGGCTCAGATGCTTTTCATCTCAATTGGGATTAGGGTGAGTGATCCAAAAATGTGCATCTCAATCTAAATGTTGCGGGTCATGTCCCACGACATTGGTTACCTTGTCTCCTCCAGTATTCAGTATGCAAATCGGATGCAGCATGAAGTGATCCAACAGCAAGATGTGATAGGGAGGGAAAAGATAGGACAATGTGTCAGTGAAAGAGAGAAAAGTGTAGCAGGCTGCGGAAGAATGGAAAAGAAAGGTTGGGACAGAGCTGTTCTAACTGAGGGGTACGGTCTGTATGCTTGAGAGACATCAGACTTGTTTGGAGCGCATGGTTGAAAAATATATAGAGGGCTGGAGGTGACAATATAGCAGCCGAGGTTGGGATGTGGGGAAAAGAAACCTAAAGTCATTGGGAATATTTCAGTGCACTCTGAAAAGAGAACAGAGCTCAGATCAGGAGAAAAATTGTTATTTGCAAGCAATGGTACTTCATTTTCTACTTGCAAGGGTTTTCATTTGCTTGTTTGTTAGCAGAGTTTCAGTTATCTCGAAAAACTAGGACTGTATTAAAGCAAATAAAAATAGTCCCCCTTGGTGCACCCAAGGTTCTTCAGAACCCAATCAATGTTTTCTTTCCACTCACTTTTAATTTCAATACATTTTGACATTCAAATTAAGAGCTCAAGTTCTCATGGACAAAAACAAAGACTTTAAGAATAACAGAAATTACAGAAAAGACAAAACTCAATTTCTTCACGCTTGGCAGTAATTTTCAGCAATAGCTACAGCTACACAAATATTTCGGTTGTAAAAGCTTCTTTCAAAATGCCATTTTGGTTTAACAGAAAAAAAAAAGGAAAACTCCAATGGACCAAATTGTTTCTTTTGAAGAAGTCTAATAACTGAAATGTTTTGTTAATTTTCTTCTTCAACTTGTAATGCTATGTTTTCAGTATGCTTTAAGTTGATTAAAGTTAGGACTTCTCAAGAATAAAATATTTCAGTGTGGATTGTTTTTTTCTCCAACTCACAGAGGCATTCAGGACATTAACAAAGGCTCTTTTTCATCTGGACTCTAAACAGTCTATTTAAAAAAAAAATCACAAACAAGCTGAAAAATCAATTATTCATACAAATCTAGTATTGACCTTCTCTATAAATTACTCAACCATCCAGTTCTGCCCACAAATTCATATATGTCACAGTGAAACCAAAGGAAACTCTGAATACAAAACTGGCTGTAACTAGACTGTTCAGCAAATCTTACAAGAAAACACATTCTCAAAGAAGTCCAGCACAGAAAACGCGGGGACTAGCAAAAGAAACTACATTTTCATTGCTTTTGGAAACTGACTTTTTTGAAACTTCTGAAGATTTCCTTGGCAGTGAACAAGAAACCCCAAATTCCCTTCTGCTTCACAGATCACTCTTCTTTATGGTTTATATTTTACGATTAGATTGAAGGACTTGAGAGCCTCTGTTTCCTGCTGACTTCTTGTGTGATGTTAATATGCCCAGAAAAAGATAGGGAGTCACCTGCAACCACTAAAGGACAGGGAAGCATAGGAATGGCATAAGCAGCCTGCAGGTGAATTTTAACCTAGCTGATCCAAGCAGACATTCGACCTTTGCTGAAGCCTGGTAGTGTCTATCTTCGTAGTTTCAGTGTCGCACTGCATTCACCAGGATGATAGCAGAAAAGCAACGAGAGATGCTTAAACTCCTCCCATTCGTACTGCCCAATTGTTTCCATGCTTTAAATTCCACATACGCTTGGAAATACTTTGAAACTGAAACGGTTGGAAACCATTTGGGATTTTACAGAGTCTCTGTTTCAAAACCAATCAGGACTTTTTTGTTGTTGTTCTCCCTTTGTGAGTTTGTTGTTTCATGGCAAATGGTACGGAAAAGAAGCAAACCCTCCAGAGACACCATTTTGGGAAAGACTTTCAGTTGTCAAGGGGAGCGTTTGACAAACTTCTATAGCGCAAATCCTCTGGCCCTGTTTTATCTAACTTGGCACAATGAAGATACGATGCTTGCAGAATGTACTATGTTTACGTTAGTTTCTCTTCCAAAAACTCAATCAATACTGCAGCCTCACCGTCTCCTTTTATAATTGGCAATTACAGCCCGACTGCCTTGACACCCAAGCATCTCCATGTGTGTTGTTCTTTATTTCCTGTACAGGCAGCATGTAGCAGGCATCAGTGTATCTGCATTTAGAGAATGGGGTCAGCAGTTTGGGGTTAGCCATTGACTCTGTACTTGAACTTCAGCCAAATATTTGCCTTTCTTTGACCTTCATGTATCTAACTGCAAAATATCTTTTGAAAGAAAGAAAGAAGTGCTATTTATTGCAGAAGGTTCCTAAACAGCAACAACAAAAGAAGAAGGGCTAATAAGGCCTTCACAATTTTCTGTTGGGACTTCTGAAGTGAAGCTTGGGAGAAGAAAGCTTAATTTTTTTCTCTGGCTGGATCTCTGAACATAGTGCAACATTATGTGCACACATTCAGTTTGGGAAGCTACCACTTACTGACAGTTCCTGTAAGACCTATGTGAAACACCATGATGATTGCTTAAAAAAAAAAATAAATATTTAGCATTTATTTTGACTAGCTTGTGTCCTCCACACAGTATCTGAGATCTGCTTAGGCGGGTTCTGGAAAGAACATTATCCAGGAAGCGCTAACAATGCACTTTAATTTTTTTCTGGACTGACTTGCTGCTGATACACTCCCAGTCTGTTTCTGAGAAAACTGTTTTCTGATAAATATTATTTGAAAGGTTAGTGCCCTGTTCAGGAGAGAGATGAAGGCAATTCGTTCTGGCTAATAATGAGAAAAGTACTCAATGAAATATTTGTACAAATGAAATTTTACGGTGAACTCAGGTTTCCCTAGGTAAAGACCTTCATTGCATTCATCCCACAAAAGCCTTCTGCTTTCAGAAGTAAAACAAGGCTGCAGCTGTTGTAAACCTTCAGGTTTTGTAAAAGGGAAATCCCATTTAAGCACATAGCTCTGATTACATAGACACAGATTTTCCAGAAGTTCCCTGATATATATAATCTTTCAAGGGGAAAAAAGAAAAAAATAGAACTGTTTTGGGCATTAGGGAAAGGTGAACAAAACCCATGGTTAAATGTACAGCAGCAATGAAAACAAAAGAAAACAAAATAAAACAAGATTTGGAATTAACATTAATTAAGTGGTACCATTCCACTGTATGAGTAAGCAATTTGTGGTCACTATCTGCAAAAAATATATATATACAAAATAGATGCAGGACTTTGAATAAAAGTCACAAAAATAAAAAAAGGTAGAGGAATACTTTCTCAAAATCACAACTGAAAACCCTGAGGACCCTTCAGCACTGGGAGAAGATGGAGCCAGAGAGAAGATGAGTGAAAGAGTTCTACAAAATAATGAACAGCACAGAGAAGCAAAATCAAGGAATGATTTTTCACACACCCTATAACACAAGAACAATGAAGTGCATTTAAATTTGACAAAGTAAACAGTTTCCTTGGTGTTGCTTTTTGGTGGTGTTGTTTTTTTTTTTTAACCCAGTGACTTATTAACCTGTGAGATTCATTTCTGTGAGGTCTCTTTGGAATCAAGAACTTCACAAGATTGAAAAATCCGTTTGACATTTATTTTGATAATGACAAAATCTATCGTTCATTTTGAACATCTCTAACATACTTTTTTTGAAGGAGTGAGATAAACCCTCGGGCTTCCCGGCAGAAGTTTATACTCTAATTATTTAGGGTCAGGAAGAAACTTCTTCTCTTAGCAGGTTATCCCAGAGTTGCCCACTAGAGGGTCTCCAGGGTGTTCCTTGAAGTCATCTGGTCTTGGTCATCATTAATAGCAAAGAGAGGCCTCATCCCAGATAATCACTCCTGTTCCCCCATGTATCGGTACATTCCCACATGCAAGCCCTTTGCAAATATCTGTATTTTGCAGAGCGATCTTTAACTAGGCAGCTTTCCCGCAGCAGAAAGGAAAGGCTGTTTGTCCCTCTGTCCATCTAATTTTACCCACCCAGTCCTATGGGCTCTCATCAGAACAAAGAGCTGCGGGGGAGCGAGAGGAAGATGTACACCAGGAGTAGCAATCTTGCATCCCTTTGCAGGGATTTTAATGGTATATGTGAGGAAAAGTAATAAACGGGACATAGTCCATTAGGCAAGAACAAATTTTCTTCCCATAATTTTATCTTTGTTTAATTGAATATTTAATTAGTATAAATATGAAACTAATTTTTTTATGTGTTCAGTACATTTAGCAAGAAGTGTTGATCCCAGTCTGCATCTTGAGAGGCATTTATGCAGACACGGACAGCAGCCATGCCCTTCTTGTCCCCTTCTGTGTGCTAATAGAAGTGAGCGGGTCATTTGGCATTAGCAAAGGAGTAACTTAGCATTTGCACTGAGCTGAATCTTGCCAGACTGTGTGCATATTGGAGCCAGTAGACAGCGGCTCCTTTCACGTTGATGAATGGCTTTTTTCAAGCGTTCTGCTCCCTAGTTATGAGAAGGGTGACCCGGTCAGGAGACGACTTTATGAAGCTATAAAAAATGTATGTCACTTCGGACTCTCTAATGTCACGGGAAAAAAAAGGGAGAGAGAGAGAGGGAGAGGGAGAGAGAGGGAGACAGAGAGAGAGGGGAAAAAAAACCCTGTGCACAAAAAAATAGCAGGGTAATAAGCCTGTTTTCAATGCTCTAAATAGCTTTCTGTCTACAGCCCCTGTGTATCCCTGTGAGCTGGGGCTGCCGCTTGCTTCAACAAAGCAGCGAGGGTTTTGTGTGTGTTTAAAAAGGTTGATTCTCTTTGCCTTCCTATCACAGTAAATGCTTATCATGATGACAACAAGGCATCGGGAACGCAGGTCGGGTGGCTGTTACGTCGGCTGCTGCGAACAAGCTATAATGCACTTAAAAAAAAATGTAATCCACTCAAGGTGGCTCTGACTTTTAAGTATGCAGAACAGCTTGAGAGAAAGGCACCACAAAAGCAAAGTAGCTTTGAAAGGGCCCTTTCATCTAATATTTTATAAAGTATTTTCTCTGTGTTGCAAAGAATAAAAAGTAAAGGATTGCCAGGTATGTTTGCCCCTATGCCTTTGGTTTAATACTCTGGAGTTTAAAGATACTGCCATGTAGATTTTAACAAAGACGGCCCTCTGTAGATCCATAATTTAGCGTTCATTGAATTTTCCCATTTCTTTTTAGGCTTTGATATGCATATTTCATTGCATTAGATGCTTCCCCCTCCCTCATGCCCCCCTCCACCCACCTCCTAGAGATGTAGCACATTTTATAACTGATGTTAAAATGTTAATATGCACAAGGTAAGTGGCCCGGAGGATTGAGGGCAGAGGCCTTTTCTTTATTAGGATTTCAATTAGTCACGGGCCAAGTTGGGAACGCCCAAGTTCTGGGTTTGAACACCGCCCTTGCCAAAGCAGAGATGCAAAAGCTCCTGAACTCCTAGACCCAACTACGGGTTCGCTTTCCTGTTTTTCCTGGTGGGATTTCCAGTTCTCACCCCGCCCGGCACTGGAACAACTTGCATCACGGTAGAAACAAGACAGGTTGTGAGTCGAGTGCCAGGCTCAGATAAATAATGGACACTTCTCTATAGAAACTTGGAAACCTCTGTGCTTTTTGACAGGCAGAAATCGGGCTGGGAGGAACACAAATCAGCAGGATTCAATAACGGCAATGTGCAAGTCAGTGTTAACTGGGCGAGGTGATGCAGAAATGTAACTTGCACCTTTCTGGTATTCTGTGGAGTTGCAAAATGGATGTAGCTTTAATTCATTTAGAAGTCCCTGGAGACTGAATTGAGTCCTAATGAAAGTTCCCATTGAAGTTAATGGACCTGATTCTCTTCTCATTGCAGGGAGTACTTCTAATTAAGTCAATAGAGTTACACTAGCATAAAACTGGTGTGTGTGAGAGGACTAGCAGGTCTTGAGAGAGTTGAGCCTCCTAATGACAGGACTGAAATTGGACCCTGAAAATTTCGATCACTCTTGTACTGCAATAAATTCAGTGTAATTGCATCAAAACGCATCCAGCAGGCAGTGGCCTAAATTCTGCAGGATTGTTCCTCGGTCATAATTGAGTAATTCCACCCTCTTCCTTATGGAAGTGAGATCAGGATTTTGCTTTCAGTGGCTGGAGTATGGAAGAAAATACAAGTCCAGAAAAGGAGATATGTTTGCTTTGATTATTACTTACTAATATTTTAATTGTTCATGACTGCAACCAGCATAGACTTAAGTCAATGACAATACTCCCAATTCTTTCTCTCTGGAGCAGACACACCTCAAATGGTAAAGCAAATGGAAATCAAAAGGCAGTCATGGTCACTACTTTCAAAAGTTTTCTATCTATGGAAATGCATTAGAAGGTTTGGAACAGGTAGAGAGCTTACCCTAGCATCCCTGAGACTGTGCAAGAGCCCGTGACGGTACTGGCTGTCACTGCCAGAACATCCTGCCTTAAGCCCAGGGCACGTCCCATGCAACGGGAGGAAGGAAAACCATCACATAACATTCACTCAGTGGCCCACTTCTGATTTAGCCCAAGAGCAGATGAGCGTTACCCACCAGTGTATAAGATGGAGACAGCGCAGCAAATCCCAAGACAGCTATTTAAAGACACAGTCTTTTTCTCCCATACGTCTGTCCTCTGAAAATGGTTAAGCTTGATAATGCATAAAATATATATTTTTGCAAGAAAAAATTTCTCTCCATTTAAGAATTTATTAACAATTTACATAATTGCTTAAGTAATCTGCATAATTGACAGAAAGTTTAATTTGACCCTAGTTCAAATACAACACTTATGGTTTTAAATTGAAATGGGTATAATTCATTTATGAGAGTAATTAAGCCATAGTGTCTAACAAATACAATGTATGCTGCCTGAGGCCTTCAAGGCCAGAACATGCTATTAGGATGTTTTATTTAAATATGTCAAATCTGTTCATCTCCAAAGCCGCCTGTGTTAAAATATATCAAATGTCTTACTTGACCTTTAAGGTGCCCTACTGAAAGCAGGGCATTAAAAAAATAAAATAAAAAAAAATCTCAGGCTTTCCTGTGTGCCTAAGAAAAGGCAGGAGTGGTTGAAAGGAGACCAAGGGAGGAGTGCTCTGAATGAGATTACCATACCTCCCAGCAGCATTGAAGCTTTAAGGGGCTGGTTTTGCCTTCATTAAGTGAAATCCACTGCTGTGTGCAATGCCAGCACACGGCTATTTACAACCACGTAAGCCATCCAAATAGAGCTTAAGCAGTGCAGAAGTCTTTACGTTGGCCTTCTGCTAAGGACAACCCAGCAATCCCTGGAAATCCCTCGATTCCTCTGAGACTATTCAGGTTCTGCTAGCATGAGCCAAGACAGAGAAGGTAAACCCCAAATGCCAGAGCTGGACAGCAATCTCCTCCCAGATTACCCTCCTGGAGGATGTCTATTTAAGGTTACAGCTGTCCTTTAAGGACAGACTCAGTAATCATTACTCAGTCTGAGCGATACTTTCCTTTAGCGTTATCCCCATTGAAATTCTGGTTGCCACTCAAGGTCCTAGATTGACTGTTAGACTTTGTGTTTTCCTATATTTGGGTGAATGTAAATATATGGAGTCTAATCAGCTATAATCATGTTGCCCTAAGGGATGGAAAATAAAAGGCTACCTAAAGATACTTATGAAAATCAGGTTCTAAATCTATGGAGGTGTGGTACATTTTTGATGAAGGCCACACTCTTTCTGTAGGGCTGTGGTCAGAAGAGTTAAGACAGGTCTTGGGAAGGAAGGGTGCTGAAGACCTATTCAGCACGAAGAAGAGTGTTTATTTTTGTTTTGGATTTATTTATTTATTTATTTATTGCCATGTTGCTATGCTGAGATCCCCTCATGGGCCTGTAATTTCCCAAGGCTTAGGTCTGAGTCTGTGAACTCACGTCTGATTTCATCTGATTCTCTGCGTTGGACTGATAGGCTGACTCATCCTCCAAATACAGTTCCAGACTTGTTGGAGTATAACAAAACCTCAGCTCCTCAGTAATTTCAACAAGGTGACAGTCAGGTATTAAAAGGCTGATCATTCTTTCTTGAATGAACGTCTGGTATCATACAGTAGAAATATTGAGGTCTATGTGGTACGTGCTATAACTGCTGATCTTTCCTCCGCAGTGAAAAGAAAGAGAGGATGAAACAGGACTTTGGTGGTTTTTTTTTTTTTTTTTTCCTTCAGAGGTGTGTTTCTAGTGTATTTCAAGTCAGACCTGCTCACTTTTCTAATTAAGACATTATGTGACAGACATAGGAGAGATGCGATGCAGGATGAATGTATGCCAAGTAGTGATCTCAATTACCAGTTGTGTAGATTAAAGCTGTCTGGTATTAGGGAATTTATTAAAGGCCTTCCTTAAGCAATGAGAATGTACAGAACAGCAGTTTTGCCTACTCTCGTGGTTATGTCACTAGTTTCATGACAGATGGTGTTTCTACACCAGCTCCAGAGAATGAGGAGCATGAAAAAAATTCAGCTTTCATTAAAAAACTGTAGAGATGATCAAATCACAACAGTTCGACAACTTACCATGAGTCAGCTGAGCTGCAGTAACCATCCCTGGGCCTGCTTTTATCTGAAAGCAAACGCTAGCTTATATGGAATACTTCAGGCAGCCTTGAAAGAGGGCAAAGTGAAGTATATTATTTTGCACATGCCCCAGGCAGAAGAATGCACTTGCAGGAAGTCTTTGCAGCTCAGCTGACACAATAACTTGCTACAGTTCCCTGATAGCGATTACGAAGCGTACATGTCTAGCCCGTGTGCAGGCAGGACATATAATTAGAAAACACCACCCTAGTTAATCTTAAATAAATGAGGTTCATTGCATGCTTATTGATTGATTGATTCATTCATTTTTGAATTTAGATTAAGAAGTAATCAGCCAGTTATCTTCTTTACCTGCCCCTAAAATCCAGTTTATAGTGTCAGAAGGATTTTCTGTGAAATCGATATTAGGACAAGAAACCAGAAATTCCCAATTAGCTGAAGAGTCTGAATGACCATGTTCTGTTCCAAAAGGGTGGAAGTTTTAAAGTCCACATTCTCAGATCAAAAAAGAGCTTACAAGGACTTCAGAGAACAGATGTGAGCCCCAGGTTTTAGATTAAAAAATTTCAAAACTTCTTAAAATGTTTTTTGTTACATCAGTGGATTCTCTTCAACTCACTGGTCTGATATAAATGGGTTAAAAATGTCAAAGTCAGTATCATGTAAGCAAGAGAGTACATTGTGGTTCTAAGAAAAGGTCACATTTAAATGTCAGAAAGAGGCTGTGTTTCTAGTACTATGTTCTTAACAAATGAGTGGGATTATTAAATCTTTCTGTTTAAAAAAAAAAAAAAAGAAAGAACGACAGTTTTTTGCT
>VXAL01001156.1:253775-275540 GCA_013399475.1 Chauna torquata | reverse complement strand
AATATTGTATATAATTGTTTACTATATAGGACAAAACATTTGTTCTAAAAGAACAAAACCCAAAGTCATGTCCTGTTATACGAAGGTTTAATGAAGTCTTCATTTATAAGCCTCTAGATCCAGTTTGATTAGAAAGGAAGGCCTGTGATTAAATCAGTCAATCAGTCAATTGATTCTTGTTCAGCCCATTCCTTTCTGAATGTTTCTGGCTTGATTCAGCAATCCATGTTTACCATTCTAGTCTATGTGGACAGCACTGCGGGGAGCAAATCTGTGTGTGAACTTATAGCCTGTTGCCCTACATTATTAACTCTCCACCCTGCCATTCTTAGTCCCTGCTAAGAATAGCTTTATCAGGATATATAACTTGAGTATAAACTAAGATGGGCTACATAGACATCAGCAGGATAGGGCCAACTTATTAAGGTCTTGCTCCTTGTGCTGCTTTGCTGGTCCCCTGGACAAGGCTCCCACGTGAATGTGGGTTGGATGCTCACCAGCTGTTCTGGAGGAGTGTCCTGGCAGAATGTGACTTTCCTTCCAAAGCCTTTCAATTCAAACAAGGTGGAGATTAATTTCAGATACTTATCCAGACGAGTCTGTCATATTCCTAAAATGTCTTTAATGTGTAAGTAACTCCTGCCTGGGTTAAAACCTGAATTAATGTGTTCACACCACAGATTTGGAAATATTGTGAAAGAAGTCATCATTAAATATATCCCAAAATCCAACCACATTTAACATCTGAAAGGCAGGTTGTTTTACCTCCCTTTCTGTGGTGCAGTGCTCCAGAAGAAATTGCACTGAAATCTTTAAGGTTACCAAGAAGCAGATGCACTATAATAGGAAAGGTAGTGAAGAAACTGAGCAGGAAGAGGGGAGGTCTGGGTCCTAGGTAAACTAGTCTATCTGACTAAGTAAAATGTCAGGACCATATCCCACAGTCTGAAGTTTTGACCACTCACTTTAATTTTTGTCTTTTGTATTGTTTTTTATTATATACTGTATTCTTTGCTCAGGCTGTGTCAAATTATTGTGTATACCCACAAGTAATTGTAAGGGCAGCTGACATCATTTAGACATCAAAATACCTGATAGAGCACTTAGACGTGCAAGTGACCTTAAATACACCAACTGAGAGTACAGAAATGGGAAGAAGTCTTTAAAGTCTGGCCTCCAGATTTTAAGTGTAGGTGATTCTGCATTGTTTCGTTTGAAGTGGTTCTTGCTCGGCTTGGAATTTGCATCCCTGCACCATCAAAATGGCCTGTAGTTTCTTAATTACCAAACAAATGGAGAGTAGCTGCTTGATTTTGACAGCTCCTTTGTGTATCATTCTTCACAGAACATGAATGATTAATGGAATTTTCCCAACACAGTCAAAGTTGTTTACTGATGGAATTAAAGCTGAAATTGGCAGTGCTCTTTAGGGAGGACTTTTTCTATAATGTCACCAGACCTGCCAAGCTCCCCTAAAAAATAGGGACAATTAGTGATGGGTCAGAAGGATTCTGGGTATTAAAAGGTTTGNNNGGGGGGGAGAAGAAAATCCAAAGCCTTTTATTGATTATTTCCTTCATTGAGTAATATCCTTGGACCCAAGTTCTGTGCTTGAACTGAAAGGGAAAAAAAGTTAAATTTCAGTGTCTGAAGCTATGAAGTATGTAGAAGAAGCCAGGCAAAGGACACCAATGGCTTTGTTGCCATTTCAAGCACTAAATGGCTGGAGCAACAGCTCTCTGGAGAAGGCACTCGGTACTGGCAGATAGAATGGAAGATGGTTGACGCTTGTGCATCCTGTCTTGTAAGGAAGGTTACACGTCTGTTAGACGGTCTGGAGAGCTGTTGTCACTGGAAATGTGCTGGTACAGACTGGAGATGGGGATGTGCAGGGGAAGGAGGTGGAGAAAAAGGCTGGTGGTCACAGAGTGTAATGACAGCATGAAAGGAAGCCGGCTCCAATGAGTAAGACAGAGCTACAAAATAAATCATCTAGAATTATTCTGAACATATTCATAAGTATTCTTCTTCCCCTGTATTTTCATCATTTGCCTTCTTGTCCCCTTACATTGCCAGATTCCACAGGCAGAAAAATTTGTGGGAGTAATATCCTCCCATCAGCAGTGGTTCATCTGGGACACACTTATGAAGTTCATAAGAAAGGCAAGCCCTACACAACATGCTCAATGTTTAAAGTGTTTTATGAACAACTTCACACCAACCCCAGGAGATAGTTAGATAAACATGTGATTTATTTTTATTCCCATTTTCCAGATGCAGAAAAAAATGGTGGAGTGACCTTCTATAGCAGCAGCAGGAGTTGAAACAGAGATGAGATCAAGGAGCTCCCGACTACCCTGACCGTGGGGAAAACATCAGATTGTTCTGCATCTCTCTTCTGTGTCTATTGCACTGACAAAGGTCTTTTGCCACACTCACGTGAATGCATCTACAAGATGGATTTTTATGGCTGCAGTAGAATCTGGTAGATGGCCAGGATACTTTGGTTTTTAGCTATCCCATATCATACTTCCCTCAAGTGCTTCTCTTTCTCCTGCCTCTAAGCATTTTTCAATAAACAGGCAAAATTACCCATGAGCAAGGCTGCAAGGGACAGCACAGAGCCAATGAAGTCATATGCCTCCCATGCTTGTATAGTTAACAGCTAGTATATATAACACAGCCCTGCCCTTCCTCTTCTAATAAAAGTGGCTCGCCACCAGGTAGGTGATCAGTTGCCAAAGGAGATTAATCTCCCCTTTTAGCATGTGTTTTGGGGTTGGAATGGATATCAGTTGCTTTGGTATGTTTTTAACATCATCTAAAGCAAGGCCAAGGGATATAATCATACCCTTGGGAGAGCAAAGGTACAGTACATAGCTAAGTGCTTCTAATCCACAGCAGCATGATTATCTGTTGATAACTGTCTCCTACTCTTTAGCTGTCCCACTGATCTCAAGTTTGGTAATAAAAAGAAGTGAATTCAGCATGACACAACAGGGTAAAGAACATGTTTTGGGGGCGTTAGGGCGGGGGAAGGCTAACTGTTCTGTTTTGTTTTCTTTTCATTTAATGCAAAACCCAACTGGCTTGGTGATCTCCAGATATGCACAAATACTGATGCCAGATATTCACTTGCACAGAAAAAAGTAATACAAGTACAAAAGGGAAGGCTGGGGTGGAGGAAGGGGAAATGGCTGGGGCCAAGATCTGGGAGCCAGTTCTTGCCGTGATGTACTCTTACTGCCTTTGTGATCCTGGGCAAGCTGCTTAGATTAAATTTAATAACAAGGGCTGGATCCAAAGACTGATACTAATTGGAAAGCAAAAGGCCTTTTCACCTTCCGCTACTAAATTTGCACCTGAAGTTAGTTTACCGTAGTTAATTCTGTACTATTGTATCCTAAAGTCAGACTTCAGGACTGATGAAACCCTGTAGTTGCTATTGACCTCTGTAGGATATTTAGTTTGATAACACTAGTCATGATGACCCCATGCGTCAGTTTCATTTTCTATCATAACAGAACACCAACAGCACTTTTGTTCTGTACCACTGCCACAAAGTTATAAGAAGGTATACAGTTCTGCATGTTCTTTAAGAAATGGAAGGGCTTCCCAGCAGGGCCCAAGAAATGAAGAAGTACACTATAAGACAGTGTTGAAAACGTAGTGAAAAATCTAGTGCACGCTTACCATAAGAACAGATAACAGATGGTGTGTGGAGTGCTTGAGTCTAGTGACACTTGCACTTGAGCTGTACAGAGTTACTTGTGTTACACCATCATAACATGAAAAGGAAAGTTCACATGGCACAATAAGATGGTATAGATGCATGCAACACACAGTCATTTGGTTTTTGTCATTCCCTCACTGGGAATTAAATTGAGAACAAATGCTCTTCCCATGTTTGAAAAGCATCTGTAGAAGGTAGAAAATTTAAAAAAAAAAAAAAAAAGGAAAAAAAGGTTTATTTGTTCATCCATCATATTTTCCAGGCAACTGTTCTCTTGAGAAATGGGCAAACAAACAGCCAGAAGTGAGTGGTGGGGAGAGGAAAGATATATACGAATTCTTTCAAGCAAGGCATGTCTTGGAGTTACCTAGTCCTTGTGCTGGAATGTTATGTTTGTGTTCTTTCCTGATGCTGGCAAGGGTGAGGTAGCACTCCTGGAATAAATCAGTTTACCTGGGAAGCCATGGGCCCTACCTGAAGAAAGCAAAAGTCCTTTGAGGAATGGTCTGTCCAGTCATTGCAAATGTCCTCAGAGTTCAAGCAGTTCTATAATGTTCATTCGATCATGAGACTGTCTGGTTCTTGCACTATTTTAAACTGACCAGAGGCACACAACCAACTGCTACAGTAAAACATAAATAAATAAAAAAATTGATCACATGCCCAGGCAATACTTACCATGGACTGTACTTATTTTGGCTAAAGATGTACAAGGAAGCTTTTAAAAAAATGCCCCGAAGGGAACAAACGATTAGTAAGACAGTTAAAAAAGCAACTCAACACACTGACTTAATGGAGCCATTGAAAAAAAAAAAAAATCCAAATAATTTGAGCTCTAACAAAGGAGGGCCTGTCAGGTCAGTAACCCAGAACTGAGGTAATGGTTTCATATAACAATACTTCTTGACTAGGTATTCATTTTCAACCCACAGTGGTAAAAGTAAAGTTCAACTTAACAGCAGCTGTCAAATACCTTCGCCTAATCCCCCCGTAGCTGCTTTGGTACAATTTTGGTGGTGTAATACATGGTATCGCCTGACCCCAACAAGACCACCGCACTGTTAACATTTTGCCCTTGAGAGGCACATGAGTGGGTCAGGGAGGCTACAAATTTCCCCTTAGGTATTTAGGAGAAAGACCTGCTCATGCTCCAGACTACAGCTCTGCTGTACTCCGTGCCACAGCAGTGCGGAAAAGTGTTTCTTTCCAAATCATTAAAGCCTGGCATTTCAGAGCTGGGCTCCAGGGAAAATGTCCCTGGCTCTCTGTGCCTTCCCTCCAGTATTTTGAAACATAGATGCTAAGCTTCAATGCACCTTTCTGCTGGATTTTCAAACAACTTGGTGTTTTACAGGCTTCAGGATATTATAAATATTGGCTCTTTTTTTCTTTTTCTTTTTCTTCTAATTGTGAGCTGTTCAGGACATTTCTTGTGCTTGGGTTGTGTGATGTGCTGTGAGTAGTCTGATGGAAAGAGCTGGGTTAATGAATCTCACATCTCAGCAAAGCCCGAACACAGATCTCTCTACGGGAAAGTAGCATTGCTTAAGGGTTAGAGAAGGCTATTGGGACATATCTCCCCATCAGCCTTGGATCTCTACTTCTCTTTATTCTTTTCTAAATACTACATGTGGTAATGCCTTCCCTGTGAAGAAGGCATACTTGGCTCCCTATAAAACTTGTGGTGTTTTGGTGTCCATTTGTATGCAGACAGGTGGTTTGGCATGTTGTCCAAGCTGACCAGAAGCCAAGGGGCAGCATTATTCTGATGTGAGAAAAAATCTGAGCCCAGTGCTATAGCTGGCAGGTATGTAATGTTTGGTCATCATGCAGGTAGGGAGATAAAGTTCATAAAGACCTTGTAGTATACAAGCAGAAACTTTTTTTCATTCTGATGTTTTTGACTATAAATTCCACTGAGCTCCAGTTTCTCTTTACTCATCATTTGTACCTGCAGAGGCCTTCTGTTAACCCATCTCCGAATAATTCCCCTTGAATCTTTTTTTTTTGATGAGACCTTCCACATATCCTAAATTCAAGATGGGAAATGAATGGAAAGCAAGGATAAGAAATATCCTTTTTCATCGCAGCACTTTTAATGTCCTGAGCCTATGCCACCTTCAGCAAAATTCAGAAAAAGCTGTTGGATATGTCCAGAAGTCTCTGCATATCTAAACAATATGCATAGTTTTCCTTATCCAAACAAGCAAGTCTGAGAAACTTGAGGCAAAAGGCTTTGGGGTGAGCTTGTAGTCCCTTTCAGTAGCTCTTCAAGTCTCACCTTAACCTCAGCCTTCTTCTCTTTGGATATTCAATGGGTTTGAACCCTTAGTCAATGGAAACTTCTAAGATTGCACTTGGCATGGAGGACACCCCATATGGGCAAAGCACCAGAGAGTGAAGTGCTTCCTGACTCCACTTCAGAGCAATTTATCTGGGCATCACTGGCAGCCATTTTTTCAGCTATGGTCAGGCTTATTTTACACTCCAGAACAACAAATATTCTTTCCCTTGGGAGTAGTGTTTGCTATTTAACTCTACATACTTCTCCATTTCTTTCATGTTCTTACACTGAATGAATAATAATAATAATAATAACAATAGTTTTAATAACAATAATAAAAATCCAACTTCTTTTTTCTTTAAGGTACAGCATTGTTCCACTTGACTGGCTATAACAGACTCAACTCCTTTGAAAGTAATGGAATTACATTGCCAGCACAGTTCACTGGTCTGCCTCATTTTGGGAAATTCATCTCTCTTAATGTCTCAGCCACACTGAAGCTCAGCATCAGTTGCTAAGCTGTGGGAACTCAACACTGCAACCCAGCAGTCCCAAATCTCAGCTGTACCCTGAAAAGACCAAATACTCAAATTGGCATAACGGGAACAAGGTCCTGTTCTGTCTGTGTGATCTGAGTATTTCATTGGGAATAAAGCAGGATGTGACATGACTCAAATCAGAGGGAAATTACCATTTTATGGTTTCCCTGTGTAAGTACTCCTGTACAATATGACTTACAAGTATGCTCAATTTTATTTGATTGATATTTATTATTGATTGATATTTAAATGATTGTCTTACTCTAAGGAGCTGTTCTGACATAACAAGGGACACTCAGGACTTCGTAATAATTTTGCAAAGCTATCCAGTGAAGCAGTGATTTCTTTGGCTGAAAGTCACCTAAGGCTCAGAAATCCACCCGTTTAAAAATCCAACTGAAAATTCACCAAGTCCACCTTCCTGTATCAGAGTTCAGGTATTTATATCACAGAGTTCATAACTAGATGCAACTAAACGCTGATAACTTATCATACTTGCTTGAAATAGCCCATCATCTGTATCTGCCGATAAACACCAACATTTTCACCTGTAAAATATGCTAAAAATTATCAGCCAGACTTTACAAGTACAAACTCTAGTGCCTCTCCACACATGCACAAGAAACAGATGATTTCAGAGAATTTGAATTTTTGACAGGGATACTGCACTAACACAGATTCCCCAGGCACAGAGGACTGAGAAATTCATCAGGCAGGCAGCTAGCTGGGGACTTCCCCTGCCATATCTAACACAGACTGCATGCGCTAGGAAAGGAGTGATATTTAGCACAGTACAATTTACCTGCATGATTAACCATTGATGGTGTTTTTGGATGTCTAATCAGATTATATTGGGTTTATGTACAATTTCCTAAGTAGGCCGACTGATAGATTGATCAAGGGTAGATGGGATCTGACAGCAGAATATTATGGCAGAATTCTTCCAGTGATGGATGAGCCCACCTTGACACAAACTCCGAAGCTTCGCCTCTTAGTAATAAATCTCAGCATGAAGTCATCTGTCTCTGACCTGAAGCTCGAAATCAACGACTCAGGATACTGAAGTTTCATCGTCTTTATGAACATTTAAGTTGGCTCAATGGCATAAATACACACCTCCTGCATTCAATCTCTTTAATAGTGGCAGACCTTATAATGTTGCTTTTTTTGTTGTGTTTTTGTTTATTTCTTTTATAAAAGGTAGCGACTCACAACTGATTCTCTCACCAGACAAGGAGATTGCGGCTAATAGATCACATTCTGCACAATGCTTAATGAGCCATGATTGGGAAAGGAGATAGGAAATGGCACTTTGGATTGATTTAGCAAGGATTCAGTGGAGGCAATGCCACGACTCCACAAATAGCAGTAGGTTTTACGTAGAGTCATAGAATTATATAACAGGCACCTCAAGTAAAACCTTCAAAAAGCCTGGCTGGCTTGGGAGCTTAACTCGCATTTTCAAAGCCTATTTAAAGCCAGATTCTGAAAAATATGGCTGGTTACCCAGAGGGCTTTTTCAAGGCAATGGCATGAGTAACTTTCAGTAGGAGATGATCAGATAGGCTTAAAAAACAAAATGAAAATTTCCCCCAAGCCCACCTGCAAAATCCCGTGCATACTCCGGATCTCCAAAAATTGAAATATCGTATTCCTTGCTTGTAAACTGCAGTATGCACAGAATATATGATGACTCGATGTGGTGTTCACACCATCCAAAATTAATAATCTCATTTGCCTAGGACTTAATCCAAGGCCACTGAAGATACTGTGGCCCTATTTCTTCATGGGATTTAAGCACCTAATTCTTATCAATTTCAGCAGGAGGTCAAGGTTTAGTTCTTTCAAGGATCCAGGTGCATGAGTCCTCAGATCATGTTTACATGCACTCGTAATGTAAAAATATAAGGTTGTGTGATAGAACACTCTGAGCTCTGTGTGCTTGGTAGACATCCTGGGTACCCACTGCAGCTTACTGAATTAACTGAGTAATTCTTTCAGGTGACCTACTGTAGACATTTTCATCTGACGGAGCCAGGAAATGGGGTAGCTAATAGACCATTTTGGAGTATTGTAAGATCACAGCAATCTGATATTTAAGGAGGTTAATATAATACTAATTGGGGCCTGGGTGAAGAGTTCATAAGACAGATGAACCCACCTGAATTTTGAGAGCTTGAACAGCCAGATTCTTAACCCGTATTCACCACTTCTTCGAGTGTTTTTCCTCTTCAACTAAAAAGGAAAAAATATATATATCAGGAGATTGTTGTAATTAACAGCTTTTTCTGACTAACATTCTTGGCTGCATCTTCTGCGTTCATGATGGCTGATAACATACCAATGTCATGGCCAATGAGAAAAATCAACTTGTAGGACCAAATTCACCTCATGACTGACTCTGGTAGACCTAACTGCACTCTCAGATTTTATTCCTGCTAAAATCAAAGTCTAGAAACTGACAAAGCTGCATTATTGTCAACTCCTGTAGTGAGGCTGGGAAAGTAGGAATAACAGTTAAGATAGCCCTGCGTGAATAATTCATAAGGAATAATTTATTTGATGAATTGACCTCCTTTTTTTCCCCTGTCCACGGCCCTGTCCACAAGCAGCCTCTGATTTTCTCTCCTCCGTTGTTACTCAAATTGAAAATATCTACTGAATAATTTCTGAGGATAATTTTTGTTCTGCAAATTTGTCCCTGAGCAGTTCACTGTGAACATTCAGTATCTGAAATTCCAGCACTAGTCAGACACACAGATCTCATGGTGTTATTCCTGTTCTTTGCATAAAGGGGATATACATTTAAAACAGTGCATTTTCCACTCTAGCTATTGGCAGTTATGAGTCCTTTAATGTAGTGTTAAGCTCTGTAAGGTGCATATTTGATTGCAAGGCCCCAGTTCTGATTCATGTGAGATAAATAACATGTATAATGAAAGGAAATAAGGTTTTTCTTCAGGGATTTTTTTTATCACCCTGCAGGTACCTCCCAGTCGAATCCACTAGCCAATGAGAGCTCGAGAAAGCCATGAGTGAAGGGGAGCAAATTCAGGTTTTAAGTGGAAAAAGGGCAAGCCCTGGCCACCCTCCCCAGAACCCCAGGCAGGAGGGCACATGAGCACCTTTGCCCCACCTGGAGCCAGCTGAAGTCTTCAGGGCTTGCTCAGCCCTCTGAGCCTGGTGCAGGAAAACTCTGATCCCGCATACATCACTTTCCTCATACTGCAGGGGAAATAATACACAAAACTTTGCATCTTCAGTAATGTAAAAGCTTTCCTGGTTATTTTACAGCTCCCACTCTGGTTTCTGAAAGCTTTGGTGCCGAGTAACTCTGCAATTCCCTTTAAAGCATGATTGTTTGTTTACTTGCTCCACTCATTATGTTCTGCACTCACATAAGGCGACTATGAGAATGCATGCCGACTTTCAGGATTGGGGGGAAAAAAAAAGCGAGCAAGACAGAGAGTTAAAAGTTTCAGCCATAAAAGCTTTTGACACATCTTTCTGTCTCTTTCTGTCCGTGTAATCAATCTTCTAAGTTTCCAGGAGCAGCTGAGATTTTTAAAAACAGCTGTAATCTGTGGTCATTGATGGTGGAGTAGATTGTTTGCCAAACTATTACCATAACTGTCAACTGAAATCAGAAAAATAATCTCATTGTGCTGGACAGATGCCTTTCCTGCATTATTGATATAGTCACTCCAGAGTAATAGAGAAATATAAAGCATTGTTCTATTTACAAAAGGAGATTGGCCAAGTCCTTGAGAGTGAGCAGGAGGGACAGGCACTTAAAGGAAGTGAGATATAGTCAACTCAGTAAAAGTTATGTGTCAGGGTCATGTGGCCTCCATAGTCAGCAGTAGAATCTCAGTTTTCAATAGCTTTTCCTCTCCTTTCTCACTTTCAGATTTAGCTCCATAGCTTAATCCCTGACTAAATGAGCTTTCCAGGGTTTCAGTGCAGCACCGTGGAATTCACCTAGCTTTTCCCCCTTTCCTCTTTGCCTCTGGCTGCCAGCATGACAACCCCAAATGCATCTCAGGGACTGCCGCATTTCCAGAATATGCAAAAAACACTGCCTCTTCACCGTGCTCCTCTTTGTAGTGAGGATAAATCAGGTCAGAGCTGCCCATTATAATACAATTTAAGAGAATTTTGTTTGCTTGCCATCAAGTTATCTCAGAAAACACTTTACAAAGCAGTGTACTAAATATGAGCATTGCAGCAAATCTTTAGGCAGATGGAGCAGCCAGCCTGCATTTAGCCATAGCGCCCACAGACTCTTTTGCTGTTACAAATGTTTGTATATAAAGAGGGGCCCAATTTTGCATTGGAATCTGCTTCAGTGAACTGATAACCCTAAGTTCCCCATTTATAGCACAAATGAATAAATATCTGTATATTCAGAGGACTGGAGGTGGGACGGGAGCTTCTATTTTCATTTGAACACCATGCAGAGGTCAGGCACAGTGAAAGTCCCGTGATCAGCTGAGGACAGGCTCGGGAAGATACATGGTCTCCTGTCCCATTTTTTTTTTTTCTTTTCTTTTCTTTTTTTTTGTTATTATTATTTAAAATTACCTCACATTTCAATGCATGGAAAAGTTTCTCTTCTCATCAGCATTTTGAAAACACAGAATTTTTTTTTTTTTTTTTTTGAGTAGGAATTATCGATAGAAGTAGCCCTCCATTTAACTTGAAAAGAGAATTTAGCTTTTACAAAATTACAGCAGTTTTTAGCTTATTCTTGTTCAAAAGCAGCTATATGAGATCCTAGCCTCATTTTGGAAGTAACAAAAGTACTTTTCAGCAGCTTAGTGTTTTGAGGCAACACATGGCTGTTTTCTTTCTTCCTTGTGATAAAAACATACAGATGCAATCTTTGTCTCAGTATAAAAAAAGATGGAAATAAAATCAGTTCATCAAATTTGGCGTAATGAGAATTATTGTCATGCTATAAAAATAATTTTAATAACAACAACAACAAAATTGCTTTTGCCCCAGTTTTAGTGAAATGTCTGTGAAAGAGCCACCCTAGTGAAGCAAATGGATTCTCTGGTTTGATATGTGAAATTCAGCAGTATGTGGAGAAGAAAACACACACACAAAAACAAAAAAAAAAAACAAAAAAAAAAAAAAACAAAAACAAAACAACAACAAAAAAAGCAGGGCTAATTGAAGGACAAATTCTTCCTGGTTACTACCAGTCAATAAATAGCTTGGAACCGTTATGCGGACTGTAAAAAATTTGTAGCTTTCAAATGAGAACAACTTACTGCGAGGAAAATGCCTGACTACCTTCATGCAGAAGGACAAAGTCTGTAGTCAGGAAATGAATGCATGAAGAGCCCTTGACACCGCATTTGTCTTGACACATGTTCTTCTGCTCCAAAGTTGTGTTGTGGTTACCAAGATATTCTGAACCAATTAGCACACACCATGGACAAGAGGTTTGACCCAATCCTTTGCTGCGTTACACCACCAACTTACACCTATCTCCAGCACGCATGAGTGCACACACACATGCACACAAGCAGATACTAAGTCCAATAACATTTTTAATTGAAAAGCATAAATTTGGCCTGCTAAATCTATTAACGATTTGTTTTAATTAGGAACCCAGCTGCTTCCTGAGATTTTGCAGTCTGGGTTTCAGAACTTTAGCCGTACTGAAAATGAGTCTCAAGCGAGTTGCTTCGAGCCTTGCAGCTCAGCATTTTTACAGACTTTTTGGAAAAGAGATGTCTTGAAAACTTTCCACAGCGCCCATCACCCCTCCTCTGTCCTTGGTTGTCCTTGGTTTGCCTCAAGGAAGGCAAAACTAGCCCTCCTCATCTTCACGTGCTTCTTAAATCCAGATGAAGTCTCTCCCTCCTTATAGAGTAGTTAAAGCCCATTACCAGCCTTAAACATAGTTCTCAGAGAGGCTCAAATGGGACCAAATTAAAAGACGTTTTACTGCCCTGAACCATTCCTTCCCCAGTGCAGAGAGTGCACTTAATTAATCAGACTTCCTGGTAGGTAATGTCACTGTTACTTTCTTTTGTCAAGTACCTGTGAGTTAAAGTCAGGGCAAAGCCTGCCAGATTTAAGGACCCCGTCTTGGGGCTTGGAGAAGCCAAGCAATAAATGTCTCCTTTTCTTGCAACAGTTATTTAATCAGATCACACATTAATGAACTTCAGGGCACTCCAGCACTCACTCCTCCTAGGTTTGCATTGCCACTGCTAGCCAGAGAAGCACTTAACTGACAAAGCACACACTATGTTGGTGTCAGTGCATGGTCGCTTAGAGCAAGGCATCCTCACAAAGAGCCAAAGTTTTTGTGTCCTTTGTATAAGACTACCTTTTATAATGTCTTTTTTTCTTTTCCTACCTTCCTTTCTTCCTTCTTTTTTCCAACCCAGTGCTGGTTTCAGAGGTTGGTACCCATATAGCTACCTAAAACTCCAGCCCATGGAAAAGTTATGAGAGAAGGAAGCAAAGCAAAGTCAAGTGAGGTAGCAATGAATGTCATCTCCTCAGCTGTAAGGAGGACAGAGAAGTCCTGGTTTCAATTGTACGCTCTGTTCCTCACAGATACCTCCTGGTTTTGCTCCTATTTGGATGCCCAGGATTTCTCAACAGCACCCTCGGAGTGGAGAGGAATTAGCTGTCTGATGGCCTTTTCTATCCAGCCAGAAGGTGAAAGCTGGCATAGGACATTTTTCTCTTCAGCTTTGCATCAGCTACTCAGAAAAACTTTTCAAATAGCTCAACTCATGACCACATTAGTTTATTTTATCAATCAAGCTTTGATGTGCTGATAATAAACATAACAGCAAAACTCTTGGACATGCTCACTCATAATAAACATAAAACTAAGCTCTAACTAGAGTTTGTCAGAAAATGGGAATTGTTTCCTCCAAAAAAATATTGTTGATAAAATAAAAATAGATACTGAAATATTTTCATATATACTCTCAATATTTAATCAAACAAAGAAAAATTCCAGCCTCCTCAAGCTGAGGGGAGACCTCTCAAAGCAAGAAGTCCCCCATTTATAACAAGTTAAAGAAGACCAAAAGCAGTCAGTCAGTCCTAGGACTTTGCAGAGATCCCTTGACCAGATCTACAGAAACAGATTTAAGATCCTTCAGTTCCATTTTTTGTCATAATAATCTGATGTCTTGTGTTTTTCTCTGTTTCTGAGGTCATGACTTTACATGAGACACTCAGACTACTTTAAAGGTCTCTAGTCTGTACACAGGAACATGGAAGCTTGAAATCTGAAAAATATATTTTTTCATATAAATCTGAATTCTGTATTGCTTTTTAAGGTATGACTTAATTTTCCTAAGTCCAACCTAAAGCTTTCCAAATATAGATTTTTAAATTTTTATTTAGTATTTCAAATTCTTAACAAAATAATTGGAAAAAAAATCTGACAAGGATGCTGTTATTTCTTTTTATTTTTTTAACTGTTTTATGTTTAAACAGTGGCATGTTTTGAAGATGGGAAGAAGACAAAAGAAGGAATGACTTGACCAGCTCTAACAGTAATCTAGAGCAAGTCCAGTGAAGCTCTGAGTGACAAATTGTCTTCTTTAGACTCCAAAACAATTTCTGGCCTTTGCTTTGCCAGCCAATCTTAATTAGGACACTTCATGACTTTCTTACCTCTGTCATGCACTGAAGTCCCAGCTGCTCAGTCCTGCAGTTTGCCAGTGCTGTGGCTGGGGAAACTTTGTACACCTGTGAAGCCTAAAGCAATATTGAAACAGGTGTGGGGAAAACCAGGGGTTGGAAGAGGCACTGAGGTTTTGGGTTCCAACCGCTGTTTCTGAACCTCAGTGACAAAGCTTTGAGTTATGGCACTGAGAATGTTTAAAGCTTGTACAAGAAAAGCAGGCAGGGAAAGGATTTGTACAGAGAACGCTTTCATGCGTGTTATCACTGAAAAGTTTTTACATAGGCATAAACACATACCTCTGGGTGCTTAATTTATAAAAAAATCTGCTGATTTGAGAGTGCTTGGAGGGAGGGCCCCCCTCACACATTCATGGAAGCTGAGAGATTCCCTCCTGATTGCACTCTGCTTTCCTCCTTCTGCCAAAGGGCTGCTCTGACACCTTAAGTCTTTTTTGGCTTGTTTACTAAATCTTCGGTCTGCCTGCTCAGGGTCAAGTACCCTCAACTTAGGTATGATCCTCCACCACGTGCTTTAGTTCCAAGGTTGACTCATAAGTAGAAGAGTCCTTAAGCCTCCACAAGGAGATTGAAAACTCACTAAACAACCTGAAGAGAAGCTTAAGAAGTCCAAGTCTCCAGCCACGTAGGCATGAAAAGCACTTTACATAATATATATTTACAAGGATATTTTCAGTGCCTTTCTGATTTATAGTATGCACGTTTTGTATCTTTTTAATTCTCTTACCCTTCCACAACCCTTCCCAGTCAAAGATGGGTTTATTGTGTACCAGTTTGCCCACATTTAACTTCATAACCTTACTAGTTAAATACTGAGAACGACTATGCAGAATTGCTTGTTTTTCTCAAAAAGAATAAATGTCAAAGAAAGTTAAGTGAATTCTTTTAAAAATGTTTTTCTGCAACTTATCAATATAAATGTTCTGGAGGTATTTTGGATATAAACTTACATAATCCTGGGTATATTTAAAAGTTTCCATGGAAACCACGTCTTTGTCAAAGGAACAACATTGCTCTGGGTTATTTGTAACCCACACCTGGTAATGCCCAGCTCACATATCTGGACCAGGAGGTGACTGATGCCACCAAGGGAATCGACTTGGCTGTTTTCAGTTTCTCATCCAGAACAGAAGGTGCCCAGTAACATTCCTTCATTATCCATGAATGGAGACAGTAACAGTGAAACAGTTTAGGTAATCCGACACCTGGAAACATCCAAATGCCAGATTGCTTGCCTCCCCTTGCAGGGACCCTTCTGGTTACGCTGAGTGTTCCTGTAAAAGGGAATGAGTGGGTAAGGTCTCAGTTCTCCTTAAGCAAGGATGCTTATTCCGCATGTTGCAGGCTTTCCCTCAAGTGTAAGCCGCTCTTCTAATAAATGCTGTTTCGACAGCAGTGTTGCAGCTTGCCAGGAACTGCTCCCAATGCAGGGTGCCTGCATCTGTGCATCTGCAAAGGCATCTGCAAAGTTGCGGTCCTAATTCCTATGTCATTTGTCTTCCCTTCTTTTACCCAATTCATCCAGACAAAAGGGGAGGGGGAAAGGAGTGAAGAGTCCAGTCTGACCTTCCTCCCACCTCCGGAAACACTCCAATAACATGGGCTGTAAACTGTAGCTGGGTTTCTATCTGACAGCAGCTGGGAGTCAACAGCAGCCCATCTCATCCACTTCAGAAAAGATCCCTGGCTTATTGGACAAATATTTCCTATTTATCAGCTTCTCCCCCATCCTGGATAATTCTAGGGTTAATCCACCACACCACCTCCTCAGCCCAGCCCCATGATATTGACACTTAAGAAACACAGAGCTGTTTATATTTCATTGGAGAGCTCATACTATCAATTTTCACATTAGTGAGTCCAGCTATTGCTCTCTTCTATCGGGATCTATTGAGTGGTGGCAGTAGAGATATCCGCTGTAGTGAAGGAAAAAAAAATACTTAGCTGTCTGATGAAATGTTTTAAATGCATAGGGTTCACCTTGGGGTTGGCTGCTGCTCAGATTTTATCCATTAATAACACGCAGGGCTGCCACACTACTCTCCAGGGCTGATAGGAAAAATAGTACCACTTACAGATCCCCTGGTTTGCCTCAGGGAGAGTGCACCAAATGCAGCACATACACATTTTGGGGCTAAAATTTACTCCACAAGAAAAAAAAAAATCTTTACATTAAGAAACAAAACCCAACCCTATTCCTGCAGCACAGACAAAGGGAAGTTGCCATGTAGGCCAGTAGTTGCAGACCTCAAGTGTTTTGCTTAAGCTACGAAACACCTCTGGGCAAAACAGGGATAAGATTTCAATGTAAAGGGACTTCTTTAGCTTACTGCCCTGCACGTTGACATTTCACCCAGAATGGAGAAGAATCTGATTTGTTACAAGGAGCCAAGAGCAAAAGAGTGGACTCTCGGTTGGCTGTCATCTTTCCAGCAAAAATGTCTCATTTATTTATATTTTTTTTCCTACCATTGAAACAATTCACAGGAAAATGATAATCAGAATGAGAATTGTTAACTGATTAGATTATTGTCGGCATTTGGTACAAGAACACAGCCAAGTGCTTAAGGGTAAGTATTATTTTCATCTAGTGATGAAGCTAAGAAAGGATTCTGCACCCAATTCCCTGTACATTAACAATCTGAAGATATTTGGGTTGGGTTGCATTGTTTTTCCCTCTCTTTCAAAGCGAGCCACAAAGCTCTTTGCTGTCAGGAAGTGTTATTTAAGAATATGAGTTTCTTTTGTAAAGGGAAGGGCATAATTAGATGTTAAGAGCTGATTATTGTATTGTTCTCCACAGAGATTTGCAAAAGGAACTGCATTTGAAGAAAGAAGGGAAAGTATGTATTGTGCTTGGAAAGTGAGAGGTATCTGGCTTAAATATTCTTGGTCTCCATATCTGAAGAACTTTTCACGAGAGATGAGAAGTAACCCAACTTTCCACAGCACTCTGCAAATACAGCTTTTGCTGTAAGCAGCCAATTTACCTACAATACATATTGGTGGAACCTGGCACTAGAGTTCCAGCCCCGAGGACCAACGAAGTCTCATGTCCTCAAGAAGGTATCACTTGAAACAGAAAACCATGATTTTTTTTTTTTTTTTAAGAGGAGTTTCTTGAAACAAGCCAAACTTGCATCTGCACACTGCTGTTTTCTACTACTCCAGCCCCAGGGAGCTATCGTACCTCATGCTCCTCCCTTAGGCACTCAGAGAAGCAAGATGTTTCTAACAGGCAGCTTGCAGAGAAAACTTTGTAAGCAATAAACGTTAACAAGGACCTCTCTAGCTCATCCAAACTCAGTAAGAGATTTAGTGCAGGAGATAGCCTAGGTATTGGTCCATGTTGCACCCAGAATAGGAATGGGCTACAGGTGACACCCATTATGTACCTCTCTATTCTGTCCATACCACAGAGGATGCATGCTGTTCAAGTTTCTATCCCCTCAAAAATGTTTGAAATAAAGTTGTCAAACCTCATGATTTTCTCTGGAGGCTCCTGGAAAAGTCCTGAGCAGATTGGTCAACCAACACAGGCTTCAGTTGCTGCTGACCTCCATTTGTTTTTCAGCAGCAGCATCTGTGCGAGGACACTCAACTGATTAGAGCATTCACTTCTTTATTACTATTCTCACCAAGTGGCAAGCGCTTCAGCCCTGCTTAACACCTCCTAAAGCCACAGACATTACCCCCTCAGAGCTGCCTCTTTCTGCTGCTACTTCTTCCTCCTCAGTCTCCACTATATCTCTAGGTTATGGAGTTCATCTGAAATACAGCTCAAGTCCCAATCAGGAAAAAAAAGAAAAAAGAAAAAAAGAAAAAAAAACCTGAGACTACCTATACTTTAAAGGCTGGCACAATGACCTGGCCACCCAGCAGGACCTCAGCCCTGCTCTGGCCTGTTTCACCTCTACTTGTAGAGTCTATACTAGTTGCGATGAGCTGGGAAGCACTGTAGTTTTAAATAACAACTGGACTTCTTTCTAGCAGTTCTAAAGAAATTTGCCTTCTTTTTCTAGGAAATAAAGTAGAGAATGTAGCTAAGATTATGTGTTACATCCTGCACACTGTATCTTTTTCTAAGGTTTTTCAAGGTAACTCATTACTAAAGTCTTTAAGGTCCATTTTAAAGCTCATTAAATAATTTTTTTCCTACTACTCCTATCAGAAGTTTGTTCCAAAATTTCCCAGATGTCATGCTAAAAAAGTTCTAATCCTCAAAATACAGGGTTGTGTAAAAGAGAAATAATGCATCAATCTTTTCAGTCTATTTTCTGTTGCTACCTGTAAACTACACTCCATAGAACCTAAATATCTACATTTAAGCTATATATACGAGTACAAGAGGAAAGAATGGTAAGAGCACCTCAGCCTCCCTGACCCCAAGCAAAATGGTTACTACAGCACACAGTCTTCCTTTTATAGCCCTTTTCCCTGCCCCCTTTTTTGTTCTGTGAGCCCATAGCTTCACCTGGAGGGGCAAAAAAAAAAAAAAAAATTAACCCCTTACATACAAGAAATAAAGCAGTTTCATATTTTATCATACTTTGAAAATGGACTGTTTCATGACCAGAGAAGTTCTTGAAGTGAAAGTCTGAGCTGAAGTTGCCTCTGATTTGGGGGCAGGTGTCGCAGTCCTTTTTTAATCTGCAGTAACAGCCTTTAGCTGTATCACAATGAACACACTCCATGTGCCAAAGTGTAACGAACTTGTATGTTCTCCCTGGACCTGCTTACAGTTTGAGGTGAGAACTAATGAATTACCAGGGCTGCAGGAGGAAGACAAGGACGTGGAAGCAGAGGGGAAAGAATAAGAATACAAACATCTGCGTGCAGAGGACAAATCTGTTCTCTCTCAGGTTAGGCAGACAGTTTGTAAGGCAATGGCAACTGAGCCATCCCTTTTGCTGCAATCACTCTGTTTAGTTAGGACTGAACCCAAAGGCAGTTTGTACAAGAGTTTGTTTGAACACATCCCTTCAGTTTATTGTGCTTTTTTTTTTCCTTTTCTTCTATGAATCTTCATCCTTCATGGTTGATTTAGATTATGATGTAAACTAACCGAACATGACACAGCTGCTCTCTTCAGTAACTAAGGAGATGCCGGCTGCCACTCACCCTGGCGTGTTGGTGATTCACAGCAGGGCCTACTGGGCTTATGGGGGCCCTCTTTTTTGGCATCTGTCTATACCATCCTCATGCAGTTTGCTGAAACAAAACCAATGATGTTAGCAGCATATGGGCAGCCAGAATAGGGGTCATTTACCTTATTTGCCAACAAATAAAGGACAAGGCCCAGTGGAACAGCAATATATTGAGAAGAGCTGGCGGCACAGCAGCAGAAGAGAAAACAGCGAGCCGGAAGGATCCCAGGAGTCACCTCTGCCCATACGTCCCTTTCCTTCAAAATGTTTGGTTTATGAGGTCTGTACAGACTATTTGGTTTTAAACTGCCTCTGCCAAACCAAACTCATCTGGCAGAGGTGGACACCCCACCTCAGATATGAAGGCCAACTCCAAAGTTGCTGAAAGCCGAGAAAGATTTTGTTGACAATCAAATTCATGTAGCTGCTAACAAAAAAAAAATAAATCATTTCCATCTGCATATGCTTTGACTAATAAAGGCTTGGCCTGACACTGGAGAAGCCAAAAACCTGTTGGGGATCCAATCTAATTGTATATCTAACCTGACCAGAAGTAAGAATATTTGGAAACCTCTCGAGTAGATTATTCTTTGTAACTTCCCGGGACGAGCCACACACCAACAGCTTGCACAACCCAACTTCTGCAAACAAAAGCAGTCTGGATAATTTTGGAGAAGACATCAAGCAGTCAGACTTACAGACTAGCTCTCTCTGTCACTGCCAGAAAAAAATTAGGAACTTATTTCTGCTATGTAGTACCTCTAGGCATAAGGTTACAGTGCTGGACATGTTTTAACATATAGGTTATGCTGAAACAAAGAACCTGATGAAGGTGGTTAGCAGGGAAAAACAGCTCTAAATAGAGTGATGTCTGCAGAAACCAGGGATGACAAATCTACCGTTCTATGGAAACATGTGTATATGGTACTGTGAATTTAAAAGGTGCCTCACATATTAGACACAGTTCAAGTATTTATTATGACTCAGATTCATGAAAAATTTCCCCCTTTGTTAGCAATTTTTGCCTGCAAAATTAAACTTACTTGTTGTACACGTATTCATAATATGCAAATATTCTACAAAATATGACTTATCCTTCTGTATCTGTATTAATGCTTATTTAAGTTTCCATCCTCTTCCCTGAGTATCTCTTCAACTATCAGAGAACCTACATATTCTTATAAAACCTTCAATTTTGGGAGTTCACTGCTTCCTAAAATTGTCTGAGATTATAGCCTCAGACAGTGCTATTTCTACTTGATAATTTTACCAAAATATTTACGTCTTAAAAATTATTTTGCTTGGTTTTTTTTTGTTGTTTATTATATAATTAATATTAAAAGGGAGGCATGTAATTTTATATCTAGCTCAAGTTTATTGAAATATAACCCCAGAAAAAAATCACAATCAGACTTTTTATGGTTAGTTATATCAGGAATATACATTAAAATGCATTCTCTTCCCTAAAACAGTATGCCTCAGTCTGTGATAAAGTGGCTGTACCTCCTGACTAAAATGTTTAACAAATACCTTGAGTGTTTTAAAGAAAACAAACAAAATTGCATCTAAGTATGAAAAGTAAAAATGTTGTAAAGAAGGGTGTTGGCTTTTTTTTTCCTTTCAGCTTAAAGCTCCACTTTCTAACTTAGATGCATAAAGATTTTTTTTTTTTTTTTTTTTTTTGTCAGCTTCAGCACAGAGAAACATTAAAATTCATCTCACCCCAAACCTTTGTCAGGAAAAAAAGATGTTAAATATCAGCAAATGGATCTGATAAGCTGCAGACTATTTCTGCTGTCAGAGAATGACTGTAGGACAAAAACACATGTTCAGGATTTGACATCCCTTGGCATCTTGTAAATAGCCTGCATGAATCCACACCTAAAAACTGCCAACACAAGCAAAATTGTGCCCAAGTTTCTTGTAAGTTAAGCAAGCAAAGCAGAGACATGNTGTGGGGGGGGGGGGGGGAGGAAAGAACTTTCCATAGAAGAATAATAATAAAAAAGAACTGCTGAGTAATACAAAATAGTCCCTTTCCTTTTTTTTTTTAAAGGTTTCATTCCTTAGAAGAAATGTGAAGTAATCCCTTGGCCTGGATTTCTAACACTTCAGCTCCACCCCCTCACTGAAAGAAAAAACTTTTTTTGTGATTTGTGATTCAAAAGAGATCACTGTCTGGATGGGATTTTTTTTTTTTCTGCTTTGTTTTTCTCCCATTCCTGTTAAAAATGGTATAAAGAAGGAAGAAAGAGATATTTATGAAGAGGAGGAGAGGATCTGTTTCAAAACCTGACTTCTGATGCAGTGTCAGGATTTACGCCACCAGATGAAGGAAGAGTTGACTTCCCCCCCCACCCCCCCCCCCGT
>VXAL01001156.1:193430-237246 GCA_013399475.1 Chauna torquata | reverse complement strand
TTTTTTTTTTTTCCCCAGAACAAACAGTTGAATGCTCAGCTGAAGCCCGTGAGTGTCACTGGCACAACTTAAACACAAGAAAAGCCATTCTAGCACAGAAAGGGCAGCAATATTCACAGTGAAAATTTTCATTGCCCTTTTTGTTTAAGAACTAGAGATAAAAGATGAATGCTCAGGAATCATACATGAAATCTTGATCCAGAAGCATTTAGATTAGGCAAAGATCTTCAGGCAAATATTTCAGAGACATCAGCCAATAATTGTTACTGAATATATTTCTGGGGGCTAATACTGAGTGAAGATAGTCATTTTATCAAACTGTACATGAATATATGTCAATGACAGCCCAAGAAAAAGAGGACAGCTTCGATACAAACAGTTTAAAAAAAAAAAAAAAGCCAAACTTCTGGCCAATGTATGAGAAAGCAATGAGAGACACTTTAGGGTGTTCCCAGGGGGTAGGATATTTGTGAATCTTTTCCTCAAAACATCCTGAAGATGCAGATCTTCACAGTGTACGCTAAGGAGTTTTACCCCCGGATTGTACCCATGTGGCAAGGTCAGCACAACTCTTGCCACAAATCCATTCTGCCATGGTCAGTGACTCCCAGATCCTGATCTTCAAATTGCTGACATTTGGTCCTTTTTTTGAATGCAGACTTAACCCTACCAGTCTGGGAAAATGGGATTTAGCTGGCCCCTCAAGGAGAGAAATATGTAAAGGGAAGTCTGCAATACCAGAGAGGAAGCTGTAAAGATGCTGCAGTCTTTCCCACAGATGAATTCATAGAAAACTGGGCCCAGGTGAGGTGCTGTCATCCTCCCTACACTGTCAGTGACATTGCTACAGGCACTGTCATCAGATGAGACAATTTCAGTTAAAATGAGAGAGAAGAGATGTTAGCTAGGGGCTTGACTTCAAAAATCTCTTCCTGTTTTGGTCCAGGGCTGCTCATAACCCTTAGCCTCCCAGGCTTGGTAGAGGACCTTCTTTTCTTCCTGGCCTACAGAGAACTCGCGGATATCTGAGGCAAGGGGGTTCACCATGGTAGTCTTGGTGGGGTTTATTACATTTTGGTTCAATTCTTGTTGCTGTCAGTGGGTAACTGCCAGAGACTGTTTACATGTGAATTAGCTTTTTAAGAGTTTGTCAGAGAGCCCAAAGATCTTGTCAAGGTTTTGGTTTTCTGTTTGTTTGTTTTTGTGCAGCTTGAACAAATCTCAGTCTTTAATACCAAGGGAATATTTCCAGGTATGCAGGCACATAGTGGCTGGAAAGTGATGGGGGAGGGTGAGAAGGAGTCTTTATGTAGCTAGAAAAAATCAGGATGCTATTTCCCTCGATGCTACTGAAAAGACTCATTTTTCTTTGTCTTTCCAGGTTCTCTTTTCCATTTACAGGGCTCTCCAATCTGCAGTGAACTGTTTTCTCATCTGAGACTCAGGCAGCCATCCCATAAGCTGTACTTGGGAAACTACTAACTGATGTTCGATTTACACAGTGGGTAGTTTTTATATATGTTTTTCTTAAAAGCAGCATCCTAGGGGAATCTCTCAGTGGCAAAAACGGTACAAGAAGCACTAGCAGCCAACAGAGCACCTGAGGAGTTCACAGGGTTAAAACTATTGTTTTCAGGGATTGATTCAATCTCTGTTTTGTCAACCTGTTTAAGTTCCAGGGCCCCATTCATACCAGCTACAACAAAGGGTGAAGAGCCCAGAGTAAACTCATTTGGGCCTTTTAAGTACAACATGATTCATATTTGTGTGCAGCCTCTGTCATGGGTTGTGCGCAGCCCACTGCCAGGAACCATGTCACCCTCTCAATCTTATGCCGGAGGGGGCAGGTGGACAAGATAACTTAATAGCTCTTATTCATTTGGAATTTCTGTGGTTATGGGGTAGGTCACCTTGTTCAGCGAGAGAGGGAAAGCATGTAAATCTTCAGCCCAAACTCAAGCTCCAGTGTAAGCAACTTTCAGAGAAGCTGAACTTACATTTCTTCTCTTGCTATCATGTAATTTCTTGGGGCATCCCTTTACAGAAGAGTGATGCAAAGGCTCCAACACTAATGAAAATAAAAATAATCCACTGTGTTCACATACCTGACATGAAAGTGAAAACTCCCACCAGTGGCTTGAGTGGGGGACATGAGCAGATTTTGCCTCTGCAAAGCACATGGTTCTGTATTGGAACCAGGCATAACACAGGTTCCCACATCCATACACAGTGGGGTGGGAATGCAAAGCACATCCCACTTCCCCACATGTGTGGGTCTGACCCAACCCTGCAGAGCGCTGCTGTGCCAAACTGCAACAAACCATGCAGTCACACTGCTTGGTGGCTGGGTCAGTGCAGTTTGCAGTAAAGTCTGAAAGTTTGCAAGGATAAGATCTTCCTGGGTGTGTTATCACTTCCTTTTCTAGAGAAACACAGAGTCAGAAATATGAGACTGGGTGAGAGTAACCAAGCATCTGCATTTGAAAATGGCTGTCATCAGGCCCTATAAAGGCATCAACAACCAGCTGCATCTAATGCCCTGCAATACCTCTTCCTGGTATTCAAAATTTAGAAGTGGTTTTATGTCCTGAAGCATGTGAGTTTTGTAAAGCATCCAAAATATTATTTAAATGGATTTTTTTTCACTGTCCTTATGGTGATGCCTTGTTGCCTGTACTGACATCATCATGTAGTTACAAGGAAAAAGAGAGAAACAAATGCAAAACACCCCCATATTTCTGAGGATCAAAATGAATCAATTTACCTTGAAAAAATTGCAACCTTAAAAAAAAAAAGTTGCAATGTGGTCGTTATTCATATGCACATAAATCGCACTGCATTTCTGTACTGAAAAATTTTAGAATTGACAGTTTTTCACTGGCTCCATTAATAAACAATACTTCTGCCACACTTTTCATCCAGAGACAGAAAATCACCTAAAAACTCTGTTTAATTAACCTTTACAGCCCCCTTGTGAGCTTGGCATTATTATCTCCATTTCACAAATGGGCACATTGAAACACAAAGAGCTTAAGTGACTTCCCTACAAGTAAAACTACATAGCAGGTCAATCAGAGCACTTGGAATAGATCTTTAGTCTCTTGGGTGCTGGTCCCCTGTTTTAAGTGCTACAAAATTTCCCTTCTTAAAATGGATGAAGATTCAGATCATTATTTTTTAATTTATTGTGTCTAAGCTGCTCATATCTGAGGGAAAACTCTGAAAAGCATCTAAAAAATGCTATGCAATTTGAGCATCTAAAAGAGCGTCTGAGAAGGAGAAGTAAGCTCTCTCATTTTGTTTAAGGGCTGTACACAAATGTCTCTGGTGGAAAATAAGGAGTCTTTAAGAATGATGTGTGACTTCTAGTGATGGAGCCTGGGTTAGTGAGAGTATTTATTTTTCCCTTCATTAAGAAACAACTTATCATTCCAGTAAAGGAGCTGTTAATGAGTTTGTTCACACTCGCTGAGAAATGACTGCAGGATACTCCTTAGAGAACTTACTCTGAACGCATACATAAAGCAGCCAGAGCTCTAGGTACAGCCAACAACCTGCAGAAAGGAAATGCTCTGGGGTTTTTGCCTTTCCATTTGTTTGCTTCTTTCTTTGTTTTTGCTCCCCCTCCAGTTCAGAATTAGTTCAACAGATCTGGGAGGAAACCGGCAGATTTGGAGCACAGAGGTTGGAATGTGCATTCCTGAGCCACAACTGGACTTGTGCAAGGGACACAAAACCATGGTTTGGGTGGCTGATGGACAGCGCGGGAGGAGGACACTCTCTGTTTCAGCCCACCCATGAAGCCAAGATCCACCCCTGCTGCTCCCCAAATCCTCAGGAGATGTAGATGTACAAGTCTCCCGTTGCAGTCTGTGTGGTGGCCCCTGGTCCTTAGCATGGGATGGCTGCCCTCAACAGCTCCAGGCTGAACTGTCCCATCTCTGCTCATGAGAAGGCCACTCAGATCATGTCCTAACAGCACACATGGGGATATGTATATTCATCTTCTAATAGAGGAGGAGGGTGGCAAAGATGTTTTCTTCTGCATGTGCTTTCAGTGTGGCCTCAGGCTACTGGCTTGGAGCCAGTGCAGTCCTGTACTGGGCAAAGTTTGGGATTCCCCAGTGCTGGAAAACATTCTCCTGGCACCATTTCAGACACTTACCCTTTTGACGTTACAGTTGCTGAATGTGGGTTAGCACATAATTAGACTGTGCAATGCTAAAAGAGAATTACTGAGCAAGCAAGGCAGTTTGCCTGCCCTTTGAGCGGCTCAGAGATGATCCTGGGATTCCTCTGCATGTCTTCACTTTGTTTCCAACAAAACTGGATGTCTGTGTCTGTGCTATATATATATGAGTGTATATATATAATCTATCCTCACTGTCCACCTATTGTCCTTCTGTTCTATTCGTCAGCTGTTTTGAGAAGTATTTCCGATTCAGCAGCATGAGTAATTGCTGGTTTTTTTTGTTTGTTTGATAAAATATGGATAACAAATGGCAACATTTGCTCTTCAGACTCCACTCCTACCCACCCTGACCTCCAGAATGAAATCAGTAACTTCGCTCCTCTTCATTTCCTCATCCTGTGTCTAAAGTCAGGGGAAGTGGGTTGCGACCTTTTGCACATAATCTGACACATGGCACGCAGGGCCGGAAGGCAGAAAATCATTTCAACAAAAGGCTGGAGTTCTGAGTTAGGTAAATTCAGGAAGGAGAGGGATAGGAAATGGCAGTAATGTCACCAATAGACTAAGGGGATCCTGGCAGCAGCCTGGGCGTGAAATAAGAGATTGTCTCTAATAAGGACTGCGTAAAAACCTTCAGCTCACACTGAAATGCATGACACCAAAGACATTTACAGAAACAGCTTTGGAGGGAAGGTGGGAAGACATTTTTCCTTCAGAGAAACTAGCCTTCAAATAAAAGCATCTTTTTCCTTATTCAAGGATAGGATGGCCAGGTAGGATGCCCAGCTGGCTCACCCTGTTAGATGACATCACCCCAGGATGAGTTTCCCAACCTGTACCTCACCCTTTCGGCCACTTAAAGGCCCTCTGGTACCTTGCTTAGCACCAGAAGCATGTATCACAGCCGTACATGCATGCCGTGTAGTTTCACTAGTGTGTCTCATGCTGTCTGGAGGTATATTTATGTAAACACTCTTACCTGTCACTGCAGGACCTCCAAGTTAATACACTTCTCCTTCAAACACTCTGATGTACAGAAGTGCTCCTCTCCCCATGTTACAGAGATGCACAACAAGCACATGTTCATGCAGCAAGTCTCTGAGGCACCAGAACACTGCTGGTCAGGTCCTGCGGTCCCAGTACCACGCTGCCTATGGGCTCAAATAGAAGGAAGAAAGAAAAACATTGGAGCTGCGACATGGGAAAGTACTGTCCTCAGAAATGTCTCCTGTTTGCCTGTGAACAAATCCTGGCTCTCTTGGTCACTCACACCAGCGACCTCTACAGAAGGGGACAGTGTCTTATGACAGAGCCAGCCTCTCCTATGATTTCTCCTTGTGCTCCCTTCAGTTTGAGCTGGAAATAGCACAATATCCTTTACTAACTACTTTGGCAGCTTCTTGTCTGAATCAGGAAGTTCAGACACACGGTGAAAGGAAAAGGAAAAAAAAAAAAAAGGAAAAAAAAGTAAAAGAGAAAACAAGATCCAAATATCTCTGTGGTTTTTTTTTCCTTCAGTTTTTAAAAATTGCATGATAGGATCTTGACTTGTTTGGTCAGTAAAAGGGTTAAAGTTCTCATATGCACTGAAGTGGGTGGCTGCGCTATTACAGGCAATGACAGTTTTGTTATTAGCACCAATGAAAACAGGATCCAGCTCTTCATCACCCATCTACCACCCCAATAATCCCACCAATCTTGAAAGAATATAGGTTCCCTTTGACTATTACATGTTTTGCTATATTGTCCTTGGACCCCATCTGTGTCCTCTACCTGAATAAAAGGAACCCTCCTTTCTTTATTCTCCCTCTGACTTCATTCCCACTGACCCTCTATTCAGTTGATCTCATTTAAGACTGAGTGTATTTTATTTCTTTTACGACTTTGTCTTCTGCAAGAAACTCCCAGTCCTTCCAACCTCAAGCCACGTGTGACATTCTGTCTGCATCAAAAATCAGATCACTCCTTCAAAATAAGAACTGGCACCAGGTCAAAGTCCTGAAGATGAAAGGAAGGGTTAAGTTTACTTTCAATATTGGAGGAGGGTTCGGAAATAAATGTCGAGGTTAAAAAGTCCAGATGGTAATTCAACTGTATCCCTGCTATAAACATGATTTGATTTATGGAAACCACTAATGGTATCTCAGTTTAGATCTGGATGGCTTTGCTTTCTCTCATCTGTAGCTTTAAATTCATCAGATTTTTTTTTCACTCCCACCATGAATCTTTCACTACAAAGAGATACTCCTATCAAGAATTTGGGAGTTCCTTAAAACCCAGCAATTGATAAACGTTAACAATCCTAATCCATGCAAATTACTGTCTGATGCCTTTATTTATAATACCAAGCGGATATGCTTATTCAAAGCAGTCTAAAAGAGCTTTGACAAGTCCAGTCTTACAGAACTGTATCTCCTACTGCTGTTTTCCCTCTCCCATCCTTTGGGGATCAAACTGAATCAGTTTTCACTTTTTTTCTGACGTTGCGATTATTAGGTTTCTCAGTTTTGTCAGAAAAATCCATCAGAAATGTTTATCTCATGGGGCAAATAGCAATGGAACAGCATGTTTATCACTTCGAGGGCCATAATCTACAGGCAGCAATGGCCCCAATCCTGTTTGTTTTAAAACACAGAGGCTGAAAAAGAAAAATGCCCATGTCTGAACTGTGTGATGGAGATGTGCAGAACTGCATTAGCCCTGACATCCATTTCTTTATGTCTCTATATTTTGGCTGTCAGTCATTACATATATATTGCCTGAAGTCCTTACAGTTTACTCCTTCCATCCCCTAGAAGACAAAACAGTTGCCCTCAAATGTTAATACTTGAAGAATGGTAGCTTTTCATGGAGGACTTTGCAGAACTCTGTGCCCCCAAAGTAGTTAAGCTAAATTGCAGTCTCCTTTGGGAGGTAAAAGTCAATTTTAGGAAATGGTGAGAGGAGTACTCTTGAAATGGTCATCATAGATGGTCTTTATATGATCACATTCATGTATATCTGGCTATCCAGTCTTTGTTTAAGAGACCTACACTACAGATAAATGCCCATTTTTAAGGCTATCCAAACAAACAGAACAATAAACAGATTAGTGTTTACAAGATACAATTTCTCCTTCTTGCATGCCATAGAGAAATTACACAGAGTGCAGCACGGTGAAAAATGAAGTGTCTTAGGAATACCCCAGCCTCATTTGCTGGGTCAATGCATAATGAAAGAGTAACCAGGTATCCAGGATCTGAGCTTTACAAGGATTTATAGATGCATTGATTGGCTTTGAATCGCTTGTGTCTCCAAAGACCTGTCACACGCTTCCACCAAACCATTTCTAAACTACTCAGGCTGAGAGAACATGGGAGTAAAAGAAAACAAATGAACCACTCGTGACAGACAGAAACTAATGTCCTGATAGTGTCATACACAGATACCACAGCAATAAGGTCACTGCAAGGAATGGAATGGAATGGAATGGAATGGAATGGAATGGAATGGAATGGATCAGGAACAGACATTTCGGCCTAGTCATTCTTACAGAAACTTCTTCTTAAGAGATCAGAGAGAAACTACTACATAAACTGGAGTTTTCAGACAATCCAGGCATGCTGTTTTTCAGGACCTGTAGTCAAATTTGTATGGTGGGTCTCTGTAGAAACCTGCTCTTGTCTCCAGCTGTGGCACTGATTTGCTGTGTGGTATTGAGTAAATCATCCAGTTTCATTATAGAGTTGGTCTGCACACAACCTCCCACCAAAATAATAAAAGGTGAGAAGTCAAAATCAATTTCATTAAGCTGGTACAAGTCAATATTTGGATGCTCTATACTGGGAATGGAAGTGGCTCAAAGCCAGCACCTGAAGTGTAGTTTTAAACGGACAAAATAAAAGTCATCAAAATAAGAAAATTGATTTTGGGAAGTTAAATCAATGTGTGCGCCTAGTACAATTTACACACCTGGCTAAAATGCTGTAAGATATATGTTTACAATCACTAAGTATTGCTATTATTACATGAACGTTGCAAAAAACACTGACTTTTGACTAAAGGTAAGAGCTGAGGTGTCTGGTCTGAGATTAGCTAACACAAGGGCCTTGTCTGCAATCAGACATGTTCCGGTTTCATTGATTTGGTGCACAGCTCCACGTAGTTCCATGCAGTTTTCTTGTTTTAGTGTAGCTGAAAACTATTCTGCTTTGACTTATGCTGAACTGGAATATGTCTGCTCTAACATTTCTTAGGACTTTCATTGTGCTTTTTTCTTGGTAGGTCTAAACTGGTATCAAATTAACTCTTTCTTTTCAATCAGTGCAACTCTATGTGCGTTCTTCAATGGAACCAATTCAGTGTGTTTTCTTTAAATGAGCATTTTAAATCTCTTTGGCTGCAACCTGAAGCATTTCCAGGAGCCATTAGGATCAGCTCTGTCCATATCACCTATATTTTCCATGATACGTGCAGAGTATTTGCAGAAATAAATGGGAAGATGTTTTTCCCATATGTGCATGAACTCTGAACTCCAAGAGTTCAAGTGGGTTCAGTTGTTCTCCTCAAACTGTCATTCTAGTCCTAATTAGTACATGGTGCCGTGAGCAATTTAAATGGAATATATTAATAGAGGAGAATTCAGAGGAGGAAAAAAGGCACCCTCCCCCATACCCCTGCCTGCAAAAACTCTTAAATAAACAGGGGATTTCTTTAGGGTGCCTCACACCCTTCCCACCTCCCCCTTTCCCTTAACAATAAAGATTGAGAGTGGGAGACAGAGAAGGTCCGGATGCTGTCTGCCAGGGAGGGTTTCCCACAGGAGGAGATAGCTGTAGACTCCCACTGCCTCCAAGGAGTCATGGGGGATGGGGAGATGCTGAAACTGAGCCATGATGGTTCAGGGAAGTGCTGTTTTATTTAAACCCTCAAATGGCTTGACATGCCCCTGGTACTTTCACTGCCTAATTATAAATGAAAGGAAAACAGCAAGAGAATCCCCTCCTGTTGACCATCTCCCACTTAACAAGGCAGCACATGTCGCAGTCTCTACCTTTTTAGCTCTGTCCTTGCTTTTATCCTTCTGCAATTTAATCCTAACTCAATTATATTGTTACAACATGTCACTTTGAGTCACTTTCCCCCTTATTGGCATATGGCTCTTTTCAGTTTCACTGCTAATTCTTTTCCGGTGGACTTGTTTAAAACGTACTCATTTTCTGCTTAGACTCTGTGTTATTCACGCATCACATTTCTGCAATGCCTGGCTAACTTCCTCGAGAGGAGAACGGGAGCCGGGGATCTTCACTCTCTGCATACATTTGCTAGAGTTTCAATACCAAATTGTCAAAATACAAACTAGATGGCAGGAAAGGTGAGCATCATGCCCCGTCTGTCAGAAATGTGGATAGGATGCTGCCCTCCGCTGGGTCTATTCCAAAGCTCTGGACTGGAGTGATGAGGAGAGCTGGTGAATACTGACAACTATTTTCTATCAATATNTTTTTTTTTTTTTTATCTTTCAAACGCATTCACTCAGATTCTGTGTGCCTTTTTTGACTTTCCTCCCTGTGTCATCTTGAGCAGAGGCTCTTCCTAGCAAGATGGTCCTGCAATTTCTGGCATCCTGCCTGTCAGCTGTCTGTCCATTCAAGTTGTCTTCAAATTTGGATGTGGGCTACTTGACTGATGACTTATTAAAAAAACGGATCACACAAGTCACTACTGGGGGAATTTGCATTTAAGAAAAAAACTTTCTGTGACACTTCATGAGCAAGAAAAGAGGACTGTCTTAAAAATATATACATTTTTTACCCTCTCAGCTAACAAGAGAAGGAGATGGTAGTGGTGAGGTGCACACAATGCTGCCAAGTTCCAAACTTTGCAAGAATTTTTCCTAAAAGCTTGTTTACACTTGGAAATGTACTGCAATGGTGATTCTAGAGCATTTGACATCTGTTAGTATAAAAGACCCCCTTTTCCCTTCTCCAGGTATGCACATTTTTTCTGGATTGCCTTTACCAATTGAGTTTGTAGGTGGAGTAAGCTAACAGGGAAAGACTTATTGGTAAATATCCAAGCAGATGAGCCCAGAGATGAATTTTTTGTTCTGAAAAATAATAAGGAAATAAATAAATAAATAATAAAAAAAGTCTGGCTTCCCTTTTCCAATACCTCACTTAGTTACAGGCACAGAAACCCAGGGAAACTATCCATCACAAATTCTGCAAATTCTCTTTACTGCAGTGGTAAAGACCAAATTAAAAATCATTTTGTTCAGAGATGGATGCTCTCAGATGAGAAGAGCAAAGTCTTCTGTCTGAAGGGGACGTATGGTTTGCCCAACACCTTGGTTGAGTTCAATAATTTTATTGATGAAAGAGGCCAAATCCCTCATTTTTCTACTTCTCTACATGTAGCTCTGGATATAAGCAGCTTCAATTCACTAGGTTAAGAACTGCTTTCACGGCCAAAATACGTATTCATTTGTAGACTTTTGCAGTTAGATAACTTTCAGACTTCAGTATTCGGATAAAGACCAGGTAGTCCATATTACAAATTCAGACTGCTGTAAATAGGTAGTAGAGTATTTAGTACACATGATAAAAAACAATATGTGTGGAAAGTTACAAATGGGGCTGTGATACTGATATTCATACAATCAAAGCAAACATATCAGTGGGGGCTGTTTTATTTCTCTTTCCTGAGTCAAATCAAAAGTAATCATTATGTAGTAGTATATAGTAGTCTTTGACTACTTTCCAATTCAAGACTGCACTATAAAAATCATTTGAAAAGATATTCAGGACTTCTAATAACAGGCTCCTCAACCTTGGATAGCCAAACTCAAAGCACATGAGGACATGATTGTTCTCTTTATCCCTTAAGTTTCCCTTTCCTCCTGTTAATACAGTTTTAACTTGCTAGCTATATTACTTAGCTCTGTAATGACTCTGTGGTTTTAGGTAGCAGTAAAGATAACATGGTGTTATTATATCAAGAAATTATGTCCACTTTGTAGCTTTTCTGAGCATTTCTCTTCTGTTTTCAGACTTGATCTAGGATAAGAGACAGCTAATTCTCCATCCTCTTTCAGGCCATTGGGTCAGGTTGGCCCTAACTGTCATATCAATTTCCCTAATCCCTCAGTCAACTTGTCTGTCAGAGATAAAATTTAGAGTCTATTTATTCTACCTCCCCCATCTGAGCTTTTTGTAGACTAGCTGTCCCTCTGTAGTAGATAGCTGTCCATGCACCATAAAACTTCCTTAGAAGTTAGACTTACAGATTAATTACCTGAAGTACCAGGGGAAAGAAAAAAAAAAAATCTTGCTAGATTTCTAGATTTGGGAAGGAAGAGAGAAGTGTAAATACAGGGCAATTTTTTTTTTTTTTTAATAGAGGTGAAAATAATTAATTTATTTCTTAAGTCAGACTACCTGTTTTATTATTCCACCCATTTTGTGAAAAGCCCTCTTTGAAACAGATAGATCTCAGTGACTGCTGAGCAAATAAATAGGAAAAACAACAGCCCTGAAAAGCAATTTATGGAAAGAAAGCATGAAGAGGAGGTGAAGCCTAAAAAAAGTTACATCTGAAATGAGTTTTGAAGAAACATATGCTCTCATGCAGCAGATTTTTCAACCTCATAAGAAATATGGTGCTGAAATGAGAATAGGTTGATGAAAGGATGGATTTGTTTTCTGTGTGGTTTCCCATACGTTTGCATGTGAGTAATTGCCCCCTTATCTGTGAAAGTCTTTGACTTATTGCCTGTAGAAGTATGGGAGCCTGCACACCTACATTCCCTTCCCCAGTCTGGAAGGGATTTGCATTTACATTGATGACTCTGTTTATCTTCCTGTGCCTCTGATGTTCGTGATAGGCACAATAATGACCGACCTTGCCCTTGCAATCCTGTGCTATGGTTCATACAGGAGAACAGTGTGATAAAATCCTTGAATTAATGCTAAGAGTGGATATTATTTTGCAAGATGGGTAGCCCACAAAATGCCACTTTGCTATTTCTAGTGACTGGCATTTGTTTAGCAACATAGAGCACAATTTAGAGGAGGCTTTCCAATTCCTACTGGATGGGATCAATTTGACAGAAGCATCGGTATCAGGAGATCCTCTGCTAGGAAAAGAACTATCGCTCTCCACTGTCTTTGCCATTTACAGGAAGGATTGTTGCCAGCAATTTGACTTTCATCAGCAATAAAACAGAAGAAAAAAAATTAAAAAAGAGTTGCAAATGATTCTATAATGTCCTTGAAATTAAATTAAAAATAGCCATCACTGCCAAAACTCAGAAAAGGACTCACAGCTTTTTTACAGTGCCTACTACAATGTGGATTTATGATTGCCGGAATACTGCCTACTGTATAACAAGTGTAGTATTAAGTGCCATATTGGACTACCATATGGCTACTAACCTCAGAGGTTGGTAGCAACTATCAGTGTAGAAATTAGTGTGCAGAATGAGCCTGAGGATAAAACCAGTTATCACTCAAGCATGCTATATAATTGGCTGTAGCAAGAAACTAAAAAATGTCTCAGAAACCAGATGGATTTGAAATGTTCCATTATTCATAAACACTTTTTTTTTTTTTCTGCAGCAATACTTGTTCCTTTCCCAAATATTCTGTTGTTAAAAAGAATAATTACCATGCAGAAGTGAAAAGCAAAGAGGATAAAAGTCCTTGCTGCCGGGGTGGGGGTGGCCTTTGTCTGGTTTTGGCCACCCTGTGCCTGCAGTGTCCAGCTCGCAGGCAGCCCGTTGTGCCAATTTGTGCAGGGACTTCTGCTGTGCTCTTCACACTGAGAGTGACACCAGTGAGGGAAGGAGGGTGGTGGTGTGGGTACACGTGGCAGTGTCATTAGCAGCCCTTCACAGCTGTAGAAACTCATCCTTTACGCAATGTTTCCCTCTTTTTTGATCGCTCAAGTGACAACCATTGTAATCTCCTTGACAGGAACTGCATCCCTGGAGGACACAGCATCCCCCCACTTGCTCATGCTCCCTTCATCTCCCTCCTTTTTGTCTCGCTCCTCCTACCCCATTCCTTTTTCCTGGACCCATGAATGAAGCAAGGAAAAGCAAAGGAAAAAAAAAAGAAAGAAAAAAAAAGAAAAAACAAACAAAAAAAGGCCATTTTGTGGACAAGAAAAGGCAATGATCTTTGTATGTAATATCAAGAAAGCAGAACTTGAATATGCAGGAGAGGAAAGATGTAAAATCCATCTCAGCTCAGCTCAGGGCTGGAGAGACACTATATCGAAGGAAATGCAAGCTCTTCCTCATCTCGTTCTATAACCAGCATCCTGCAAACAGCTTTTACCCATTGCAAGAAAAAAGGAGGCAATCCAGCTTTTATTTCTCTGAAACGTAGGACACGTAGGGGGCCTCCTATGTTCTCATCACCCAGTTATTTTTCAGTATATGTTTTTTGATTTAATTCTAATAGCCCAGCTACACATGGGACGCTAATTCTAGCTGAAGAAGTAAGCCAACAGATAGTTTCATCTAGCAAAGCAGGCTCAGAGCAGCAGTAGAAAAATCTCTTGGTTTGGCCTTTCTGTAAGCTGTATGCTAAAATCAAAGCATGAAATAGGTATACTTCTAGGATTTGATTTATAGCCCACATAGGTTTGTGGTAAGGAGGAAACTAAAGACTGTTGAAGGATTTCAAATTTATTTCCATTGGATCGTCAATAAAACCAAAAGGTTTCCATGATGTTGTTGTTGTTGTTTTCTTTTTGTTACTCATATATGGAAAAATGCATTAGAGTGAAAATATTTTATTACCTTTTCAGATTTGAAATTTGCACTACTGAATGTATGGTATAAAGTGTAAAAAAAAAGTTTCAGTACGAACTGCACTTTCAGAAGAAAAAAAAAGAAAAAATAATAATAAAAAAACACCCTAGCTTCCAAATATTTCATTCTGGAAGAATGTTAAAAGAACATATTACAACTCTGTTAGACTTCTTACTCGAATCAAAACCAGGTAAAATCATTGCCTCTTCCAGAAGCATTCAATTCCAATAAAACAGCATACACCCGTATATCTTCTTCCATTCATTCAGGAAAAAAGGAGGGTAGTCCTCCCATCCAGCACGTTGAGTTTTCTGATCAGTGGACCACTGGTGTATCTTCTGCAGTAAAACACAATTATGAAGTGTTGACTCACTTTGCTCAGCTGACCCATGTAGATTGTGTTACCACACCAACTGGTAATTGTGATAGCATATAGAATGCTTCCCATGAAAAAAGAATTGTCCTGGTAGGTTTTTGGCTATGTAAAATAGAGTACCAGCAAGAGCTGACCAGACATGGGAAGGAAAGAAACCTGCTTTAGGAGGGCAATGACTGTAGTCATGACATCTGATACCTGCTGTTTGTGCATACATCCCACTTTGGATACATATATTGACCAAGAATAGTGAATGTCTGAAGTTATTTTCAGAAAAGTCTGGAGATGCAATACCTCCATGAGAGGCAAAATTGTTCTCAGAGTTGAGGCATGGATGTTCCCTTTGCCTCTATACTGGCTTCATTCCCTTGTGGGTAATCTTACTTCCCAAAAGAATTAGGGACAGCTTGATATAACTCCCCTGAAATGAAGAGTTGCCTTATATAATCTACTCATCCATTGCCAATAGCTAATTTCCTTTTTCTGCTAAACCTGGAGCAAAATCCTCCCATTCAGACACAGAGGACTGGGTCTGCGCATTGTGGTGTTTTGGTGAGCACAGTCTGTGGATAACTGAACACATTTCTGACCAATTTTACGTTATTCTAAACCTGACAGTTAGAAGGAACCAGAACTCTTTTTGTAACTTAGAAAGTGAAGGTTACATTGAACATGTCAATTGGAAAACTGTTATCTAAATATTTGAAATCTGGTGTACTGGTTAGGATTCAGACTTATTTTTCGTTATAAGATCTGGGATAAAATGCTGAAAGATTAACATCAAGACCCTGAGGAAAAAAATAATTAATGAGAGATTTGGAAGATGAGTGAATGGACTATAAACAGAAAGTTTACCCCAGTTCACAGCTGAGTGGGTAACAAGGCCATATGACTTTTACTGTTACAAAGCTAAGGGATGTCAAGGGGCTGTGGAAGTTTGCTGCGTGTGTATCCATGTAGGTGTCTTGTCTGTTCGGTATCACTATATGTTTAGCCCAATAATGCATAAAGAACAACCAAGAAACAACTTACAGTGTTAGGCACTGTACAACTGAAGCAATGTCTATTCATCTATTAAATCTGTAGGTAGTATTTTATACTGAAGTTATGGTGTTGCACATACAGGACATCTATTTTATGCATTGCCTGCAATGCCACTCTTGCGTAAAACACTTATTTTATGGTGTACTGGTTTTGGTGGAAAGTTGCATGAGTCTACTAATTCCAGGTCAGCAAGAGGGTTTAAAAGCTTCCATGATCAGCCTGTATCTGACCTGAAATGTGCTTTTACCAAGACAAGCTATTTAGAAAATTTTAAAGAGAAAGAAAGATGATAAGGAAGCATCAAAAAATTTTGGGCAAAAGGGTGAATTGCAATGAAACACCTTTTACAGAAACATGCCTCCTGGTTGCAGACATGTCATACTCTGGTTTTCAAGCATAAAAGTGCTTCTGGTCCTGGAATGGAAGGAGTTATCTTATTTCCAATGGTATCACTAAGACAGTCATTTCAAATGAGACTATTTATTTCCTTTTGCATTTCTCTTACTACTCATCTCATTAAATTATTTTGCTTCTTGAAACTACTGTAGGAGACTTAGCAGAAATTTAAGAGAGAATCTGTGGTCTCAGGAATAGCACTGAGAGCAGCATATTCTGTTTAGTCCATTGATTGTCAAATATTTACTACCTGATCCACAAAAAAAATCTGACATGAAAATTGACTATCAAAACAGAAGAGTAATTTCCCTGTTTACTTCTGAACACTGAAAGATTTAATCCGGTCAAATCTGGTGATGTTTATAAAATGGGAGTAAGGAAAAAAGGAAATATCCATAGAGGCAGGAATCTTTAGCTCTGGATGTGAGGTAGGGTGCCAATAACCATAACAAATGTCTGAATCTGGCATCCTAAAATACAAACGTGTTCAAGAGAGAATCAGCCAAGCCAACCTCTGTGGTGCGTGAAGGTGAAGGAGATGCCTAGGAGGTGAAGGCGAGCAGATGGGAGCAAGAGTGCTTAGAGTTTAAGCAATAACTCTATTGTTCAGATCTACGTCTTTTGTCTTTCCTGGCTCTCCTGGAGCCCTCGCTCATGCTTTAGCACCGGCTGGCCTGTCACATGAAATGTCACGGCTGCTGGCAAAGCCTGCCCACACTACCATGGGTTTATAGTGCGAGGGGAATGTTGATACCCCACCAAATCTGCAGTGCGTGCAGACTAGGACCCAGCTGCTCCATCCGCCCCTACAAGGAACAAGGAGAGGCGATGAACTCTGCTGGCTTTTTACTGAGGGATGCACACTTCAAATCTACTCTTCCAAAACACATCAGCAAAGAAATCAATGATCAAACACACTGTTTATGCCTTCATGGAGTGTGCAGATTAGAATGGTCAGCCTGAGATTTTGGCACTGGATGCATGTGTTGATATTAATTTCTTTTCAGGATGTTTTCTTTTTCTTTTTTTTTTTTCTTTCCTTTTTTTTTTTTTTCCCCTTTAATCATGGTTAAGATTGTTGTTCCAACTTGACAGGCGCTACACAACTCTGGGGTAAAACATCTAAGTATTTTGGAAACAATGTATAAAAATGGAGATATTAAAATATTTGAAGTAAGATCTCACAGATATCAGTGTCTCAAAAATAGACTCTCAATTCTGATCTCAAGAAATGGACAACTTCATTAACCCTAAGGAGATCAAAGAATCATAGGATTCCAATAGAGATCCCAAGGGCACATCTCAAACAACTCCTGTCATGGTATGATGATTTTCAGGTGTACATCAGTTCTGATGGATATTTGTGCAATCTGCCTCTAAAAACTTGATGTTTGATCAAATCCATTATACTGGTCCATATGCACAGAAGTTATTCCCTTCTCTCCTCATCCAGAAGTTCACAGTCTCTCATAATAGAAGGTTTTTTATTCCTTTGGACCTGTGGGCAAAGACTATCCCTTTAATATAATATTCATCAGCTTATAGATTGCTTTGGAAAAAAGATTAAAAAAAAAAAAAAAGGGTTTGTAGCATAAAGGGGAGGAAAAAAAAAGAAGGAAAAAAAGAAAAAAAAAGAATGGCATTCGGAAAAAAAAGGACAACCCTGTCAAAACATGACAGCTGATCCACTGCCTGTTTTATGCTATTCATAGAAAATGCCAAATTCTGCAAATAGTAACCACATGTACATCGGCTTCGCAGACTCAATGTTCTGCTGCAAAATGAGACGTTCTGTATTTTAGTGTGTCATCAAAGGCAGTGAAAATATCACTCCAGCCTCCTAGGCTTAACCCTCTGGTCTCTCAACTGTTAAAAGTTTAATTTGATGGCGGTGGGAGAGAACAGCAACACATCCAGCTTTGCGAGCGGTGTTAACGGAGCTGCCTAATGTATGCCAGTTGCACATAAAGTCAATTAACAAATCTGTTACCGCGCCATTTTTATTCATAGCCATGAGACCATTAAAGCGACAAGACTGCATCTGACGTTTATGATCTTGTTCGCGTTGCCAGAGGAAAGGGGGGGTGGGGGTGGAATCAACTTTGTGGCTCTGTAGCATGAGAGAAATAGCGCCATTCAGAGACATAAGGGCTCTTGAGCAAATGCCGGAGCTTCTGAAGTCTTTTTCTCATCTCAGTCCTCACCCCACCCCCCTTTTCCTGGTCCCTCCTCTTACCCCCTTGCTTGTGCCTTTCAGGTTTCATTTCAATGCAGAAAGATTGGCTTTTTAGTTCCAAACTATAACGTAATTGTTCCTTTTTGTGCCTGGCTGATACTCCTTTTCACTAACATTTAAAAGAGTACTTATGCTGAATTGAATATGGGATGGGAACAGCTCCTGGTGCTTTTGTGTGCAATGGAGATGGCTTTGCAAGGCTCAGCTTGAGCTTCAGTTGGCTGTGTCCTTGTCCAGGAACGCTTCCAAGATCTTCTAAGTGACCACGAGCTCTGAATAGGGTCTCCTGTTTAATCTTCTCTTCAACAAACAGCCTTTGCAACAGCTACAGTAAATCTTTTTCAGCCTGGAGGAGCCAAACCTTAGGAGTTACACCACTTCTGCCTTGGATTTTCCAATATTTTCCACCCTCTGCTAGCCTGTGTGCTCTTCTTCCACTATTATGGAGTGCTAGGAGCATGACCATGAGAAACTGCCTGTGGAGCACTCTGAAACATGTTAGCATCCCCACGTAGCTAAACTGCTCCCCAGCACGCCTTGAATATAATCTATATGCCCTGCTACCAGAAGGAACTTCTGCATACATCTCCTGAGTTTCACTTTGATCCCTTTTTAGGGTTTGTAAAGAAAAGAAGATTTAGAAACTCTAGAGACAAATGATTTGGCAGAAAATCCTTTATTCACAAAGTGTCCTTCCCTTAAATCCAAACTTGTGTTGGCAAGAATACAACTGATTGGAGTAAAAAAGCTAATTGCCATGTAGTGGGTAGTCAGGTAGATAAATGGTTAAGCAAGGGATACAACAGGTTTTATGGCTGGATGAACTGATTAGAGTACAGAACTGATAAACTCCAAAATTATTTCTAGTGTGTAGACAGGAAGGTTGGAGGCCAACTGTCTTGAGAATCTCGGATCACAATATTTGTCTACTGCAGAGTGCCAAAATTCAGTGGCTGACATCCTGGCTCTGTTAAACTTGCTGGGTAAAACTCCAACAGATGTTTTACCATTGACTTTAGTTGGATCTGTTTCACCAAATAACTGCAGAATCTGTGTGAAATGGCACAATTCTCTCCAAGACTGGAGTGGTGGGAGACATCCCTGTGAATGTTTCACAGCACTGGACCTCCAGCGGAATTTGTCTCTTGGGGATGTTTTTTTGGGGAGAGGCAGGAAAGAGTGTTATCAAGGAGAAATATTGCATTTTGGTTTCCGCAAAATGACAAAGAATGAAAAAAGTGTAAACAAAAATCAGTTTCATGTTCAGCTAAAGCAAGGGAGCTGTGATGGCCAAGGTAGTAAATGCTCACACATTGCATGAAATAACTCTCATGTGAACCAGCAAAGCCCTCCAGTCTTATCAGAGACATATTTCAACCTCATCTTTTTATTTTTTTTATTTATTTATTTATTTATTTTTGCGGGGGGAGAACAATGTAATCTAAAAGCATTGATAAAATTCCTCTAAGTCACAGACAAAGCAGTAGCAGCAGTAGTAGAATTTATAGCAGCTCATTATTGATTTCTATAGGCTTCTATATAAGGTGGGAAGACACTTGTGTAAAAGACAGAGTGCCTGGAACTCATCTCACTCACAGAACTTTCACTTGATCCTTTTGAATCATTGCATTGAATATGCTCATATTTAACAAAAGTTGAGCAAAGAAACAGATAAAATATTCATGTGTGTGTTCATGAATGTTTTTTATCCTCTAACTGAAAAAAAAAAAAAAAGTGAAAAAAACTCTGAAATATCAGCAGTCTCACTCCTGCAATGCTTACTTAGAGTGCTATCCTACTCCAAAAGCAGTCCTGTTGAAGCCATTGGTCACTGATTTGGTTAAAACTTCTTGTGTGAAGTATTATCTTACTTCGTGAGGGTGGGAAAGTGGATCCTAAGTGTCAGATCTAATGCTTCTTTGTTGGTGGAAGCCCTCCCACTTATTCTGCGTGTCAAGATCTTTTCCTAAGGGATAACCCCATTATCCTGCAGTGCCAATGGGATATCCCAGCCTTCATTTGCTCACTCCTACCACTAGCTACTGGTTGTTTTTCTCACCCAGAGAAGGATAAGGTTGACATTACTCATAAGACTTCAGAGACTTAAACAAAGTCCTTATGTTGTGGGTACCTAAATCCCTCTGAAAAGTATTTCTGAGAACCTAGACCTCAACATTTGTGAAGCTTTCCATGAATGCCCTATGGAAGATGATAACAAAATGCCAATGAAAGCTGAGACAAGCAAGAAAGGAGCTGCAATTAATCCTGTTTTGTCGCTCTCACCACTAGAAGTTGATATAGCCACAAAGAATGTGCTAAGAGCATTCTCTGTCTTGCAAGAGCCGCACATCCCTCTGCACAACTTGCTGCCACAACGTCACTTCGTGGGGGGAATGGGTGCTCCAAAATCAGCCTCCAGCATCTGAGAGAGAATAAATCATATCCCAGCAAGACCGTGGAGCCTATGCCAACATTCCTGCACAGAGTAATGGGCAGCAGGAGAGATCCTGCAGCTGGTGTACGCTGAGTACAGAACACCAAGGCCTTGAACTTTTCCCCCTCCTGGGTCTCTTCCTGAACTCCCCCTCCCTTCTTGCCATCTTTCCCTTGAGTGCCTGGGAGAGGAAGCAGAATTTATATCACTGTGCCCTTAAAATGCTGACTTTCCATGTTTACAGGGATTGTTTACACAGAAAATTAATCAGTTACGGTTTTAAATTTTAATTAAAGAATGCTTTCCACTGTTATTGCAAAACAGACAAAAGCCCATAAAATGTATATTTGACTGCCGTGCTGTGTTGTCTTTGGATCAGCAAGCAGACTTGAGATCAATCATGCATGGTATTTTTGAACTTTTTTTTCCTAAACACAACACTCTTCACACAAGTTACACTATTTTTATTTTTTTTTTAGAGCCCTTCAAAATAAAAGCCAGACTGCACAACAATATGGAATTCTCCTTCATGTCTTTCTTTTTAGGACCAAAAATGAAATCCTTACTCTCAAGCTGACCGTGGGATATTTTAGCCATTAAAAAAACACAAACAGAATCACAGCTTCCATAGTAAAAGCCTCAGTCTTGCCTACTTCAAAGTCAATAACAAAACTCCCACAAACTTTGATTCAAGTGTTTATTACATGCTGTTTGTTCCCACAGCTGCAGTTCCTGGTTAGAAAATAAAGTGTGGCCATTTCTTTCTCTAGATCTCATGGCCATTAACAGAGATTCAAGATCACTTCAGTGTTAGCCATTCACCCCCTCTTTCCTAAAGGATTTATCCACGGTGTGTAGAAGCCTTCTGAAGGCCTGTGGAAGAGCATGACTCTGAGAAACTGAATCTATCCCCAGAATTTTACAGTCATGAGGAAAGCTGCAACTAGGTCTGCTACGCTTGTGCTTTCTTAGCTATACGGTCAAACATTTTATTTTCTCTTGAAAAAAGTAAATTCAGGTTAGTAAATCAGCAATACAAGTGTAACTGGCTTAACTAAAACAGACTGTTGTTTCTTTAGCAATATTTATGTTGGCATAAATCAAATAAAAGATTATTTCTATCCCTTTTTCCCATTTCTCCAAAGACCCATGAGCAAACCCTAGTGAAACCAAGTGTGACAATATTAACATGAGTGCTTGATAGTCCAAACTTCAACACAGTCAAATACAGACAGATGGAAATCACCAAGCTTTGAAAGCCACCATAATATCCACTAGTCCTGCTGGGGACCTAGTTGTGTTACGTAAAAGACTCCCTGCAACAGATACCTCTCCTGCTCATTACGACACTGTGAGACTTTGCTAACTCCACAAGTAAGATGACATAAGTATTAGCATGATAACTAGTTTATTTCCGAAGATAAGAACACCCGCAGGTCAAGCAGCGATGTGAGCATCTGGACCACCAAATGTCAGGCAAAAGTTTCAAGCTGACTGTTGCACTCTGACAAGCATAGGAGAAAAAGGAGAGAAAAACCTCGCAATAGACATAGTCCCGGGGGGGGAAAGAGAAAGCATGATAAAAATAATCAGTTAAGGTAGATGATCAGTGAAGAGCCTCTCTTTACAGTAGTTTGTGGCAGAAATTACTTTGTCTTTGTAGGATCCATGTAGTTCTAAGGATAAGGAGGGAAAAAAAACATTTCACCCAGATGTTGTCTCTATTGCAACAAGAGGTGACAAATCATCAAGAAGTTCAACAGTCCGTTCTAGTACTGATGAGCAGGCAAACATTTATGAATATTTATCTGACCTATATACAAATTATTTTAGCAGCTTTGCTCCATGAAACTACTTTGGAAACATTGCCAGAAAGATAACAAGTCATGGTATGAAGGTCACAGCGAAAACAGAACTTCGAAGGAAGGTGTTTGGACAAGAATAGAAACATCTGTTAGTAGAGATGTCCTAGAACGGTCACTGCAATGTATGGGGTATCAGCTTTCAGCTTGCAGCCTGTGAATGACAGATTCACAGAAGTTAATAGCAAAAAGCCCGTTGCAGGTCTCTGTTCTACTTGCCAGTACTAGAGATCATAAGATTTCTTTGAATTCTTTTCCTGTTTCAAGTCCAACATCTGAGGCTAACATAAGCTAACATTGGAGAGACATTATTTTAATCAGAACTTCTTTTAGCAAAAGGCAATGAAAAGTATAATTGGAGTAAAAGTCGTTATTCCACTTTAAAATTTACCTTCATTGCAGAAGTGTATGTATATACATATACATATACACGCATACATATATATATATATATGCATGTATCGTGTTTCGGGTCTAAATTTGTCTAGCTTCAATCTCCAGCCACAGAAGCAGTATTCAGTACTTGACAATGCACTTACACTCACTTACTTTTGACTGAGATCAAGCCAATGCTTTATCTTGTCTCCAACAGCTCCTTGAGACTCTTTTTCAGAAATGTTTTGCAATCCTTTATTCATTCATGAGCTATGTGCTAACCACCCCCAACATTTTTTTCAGCACCTTCAGCGTGCATCTGTGCTACAATTTTTTTTGTTTTATTTTGTTTTATTTTTCTTTTCTGATCAGCAGAATATTTTTGTAGCAAGTTTCTTTATCATCATTACTTACCCTCCTTTGGTTCACTTTCTGAGCTATGTCGGAGGGCCCAAACTGGACTCCTTTCCTGGATAAAACTAAGTGCTCCAACCCTACTAAGCTCCAAATGCTAAGGTGACGTTGAGTGCTCTGCATTAATTGCTTCCCTGTACGGAACCTCCCTGATAACTCTGCACTAGTTTTTAATGCAGACACAACCTCAGCTGTGGATGTCAGAAAGTGGATGTGATATTTCAAGAGTGGCAGCATGAGTGCCAAAGACAGAACTATTAAAAACACTCTTCTACTCTATACTCTTTAATCTAGATGTGCATGAGTCTTTATAATCATAACCAATGAAGGCAATGCCACACGGGAAGAAAATATGTATATAAACAGATCCCCGCTACTGAAAATTATATGGAGTCCTGAAACTATATGAACAGAGACCTTCTGTTAGGCAATGTCAAGTGGGAAGAAAGTTCCTAAAGTGGGAAATTGCTATATCATCTCCAATTACTTTTTTTTTCTTTTATTCTTTCCAAAATCTTCTGCTGTTAGGTGGACCCTGGTTTGTTGAAAAGGCTAAGTATTTGCTCTTCAGTTATATTTTTATGAGCTTCTGCTACTGAAAAGTTGCCAATGAATGATTTGACTTCATGTATAACGAAGTCACCTTTGGGATTCCAGGAGACCTAGGTTAACTTTCCTTGGAAATGTTTATTACTGGGCACTTACAGATATGTCTGATCCTCAATTAATACATGAAATATTGTCTGTTTCTTTTCTTAAATGTCTTCTAAGGCATTTCATGGACACATAAAATCTTCAGCTATTATTTTGAGGAGTACCCGTGATAGCAATTGAACTCGCTCACTAAGTGCATTTTTGTGCTAATTAAATATTCCAAACTTCTATCAAGATTATTGTCACCTATTTAATGGTTCATTGAGTTTATGGGCCATGCAAGTCTCTCTTTTATATTTTCATCAGGATAGTTATAGCAACTATTCTAGTAATGACAAATTAGGGAACATGCAGAGGAGATGAAAGAACCTCAATGCAGTAGGCCCAGTTTTTTTCCTAACTTATGCCAATTTTATGATGTTGTAATGGCATTGACATTGATGGAATTATTCTTCATTTTCTCTTGTGTCAGTGAGTGATAACTAGACCTGCTTAGTTGATATCTGAAATGTGGTAAACATGGCACTACATTTTTGACCATCTTGACCCCCCGGCACCCATTCGAAAAACTAGTACTAAGGGTCCATCTGCGGGCAGGTATGTAGATCAGGGATGGGAAGATTGGAATAATATTGTCCTTCATTTTACTGATAAGAATTTTTGTCCTTTGGACTATTTACCTGTTGGACAACAGGAGAGGCCATTCTGCCAATTTGCAGTCAATCAGAGAAGAGGGTAAGTGAAATTCAGTAGTCACAACTACATAAAATATGGAGTGGAACATTTAGGATGAGATTTAAAAATACCATTACTAGAGGAAGATGGGGAATGGTTATCTGGAAAGACTTCTAGCAAATTCCCGCCTTCACCAGATATCTTTGAACCAAATTGAAAAGAAAGTACAACTGAAGGACTTTCTGTAAATGAATTATTTTTGGTTTGGTGCCAAAAGGGTTCTGCTCAGATATCAGGGCAGTCTATTGGTGATATGTTCCATAATAAACCTTTTTTTTATTTTTTTCTTTTCTTTTTTTTTTTTTTATGTTTCTAGTTTTAACTTAATGAGCGTAAATGAAGTATTAGAGCTAATAGCAATGCAGTTCAATAAAATGAATAGTAAGTAAAACATTTAACTGATATTGTACCTCTCACCTCCAGGTGCAGAATGCAGAATTTTCAGAAGAGCCTACATGATTTAAGGGTCAGAAATCTAATTGACTGACAAGCCCCCGTCTCACTTAGGGGCTAATGAATGTTGTATTGTGACTGTTTTTCTTAAAAAATAACATCAAACTACTTTCTATTCATAATAAATTAACACATTTTAGAGACTTCTTAATATTTGCCTCCACAAAGCCATAATTTTTATCTGAACAGACCTGCAAGCACCTGTTGTATCCTGTTTTAAAAATGAGGTCTTTAAGCTTTCAGTTAATACCTCATAGAAATACAAATGTGATTTCAGTGGCACTGCTCTAATTTCTTCTAATGCAAGACACTCATGTTTTCTATAAGTATCCCATGCATAATTCATATGGGGGCTCATATTTGATTATTTATAGACCTTTTTATGACACCCCCTCAGTGAATATTTGCACATCTCCCAGATAGCAGGGTGAAACTTTCTCCTGAAAAAAAAATCCAGCTAAAGACTTAGCACCACTTCAGTTTCACTTAGGTCTCAAAACAGCTCTAAGTGCAACGTAAGTGGCATATAGGCTTCATGCTAGTACTCCGCACAGAACAGTATTTTCACCCTCAACTCCCTCTTTCTGAAGCAGAAGATCCAGTCCCAGTATTACGTGCACAGAGTAGAAGAGACAGCTTGTCCAAAGCCATGGGGAGAGTTTGTAAGAGTCAAGAAGGGAATTCAGCCCTTCCTATTCTCCAGCTCTATGTCTTCACCGCAGGAGCTTGCTTTCATCCATGATTAGCAATATAAAATCCTACTGCCTAGTTAGCTGATTGTCCACAGCAGGAGCACAGAAAGTAGGACTGCAAAGAACCTCAGAGGCCATGCAACCCTGTCCCATCCAGGATTAACTCTGCCTATATCCTTCAGAAAAATGCTTGCGTTATTTTCTTCTAAAAACCTTAGATGGTAGAAACTGCACAACAATTTGTTCTGTTGATTAAAGTATCTTAATGATAGTAAACTTCTTCCAACCTAAAACTTCTTCACAGCATTTTAAGCCTGTTATTTCTCATTCTATTCACAGAGAAAACAAAGAAACCTTATATTTTTGAGCTCCCTACACCTAGTCCTACCTACTGAAAGACCACCTTCAGGCCATAGTTAAGTCTCCTCCAGACTAAACCATCTCAGTCCCTTTCATCTTTCCTACTCCAAAATCAACTCGAAGGTGATGATCTTCTTAAAGCAAAGAGTTGTTCTCCATCAGCTATGATAAAGAACACATGCTTCATTGGATAGTTGAGTGCTCCTGGGAGTTTTCTTTTCTAGACACTTCTTATGCATCTCCCTCATCTCATGATCACAGAAGGGAGCAGCAGAAGTCTGTCTGTCTTGCAGCTTCATACAGGATCCATATGTCTGGTGCTCGGCATGCAGTTCTCTCTCTCCATTGAATGTCGGCTCTTCCCTGATCTCCCTGCCCTAAATGTCTCTTGCTTTCCTATCTTTCTGTATGCTGTTTCCCCCCATGAGATTTTGATGAAAGATTTTAGAAGACAATACATACTATGAATGTATATGCGTGTGTGGTTTTTTAAATTAGAAAGTCATAGCTACTGGTAGAAATACTCTTGAAAGCCACAATGTAGAGAGTAGTAGTGTGAGTCTGAGTTTTGTTCTCGTTCACAGGGATTTTATTCGCATATTTTACTGTCAGTTTCTTGACATTTTTGTCAGCTTGGATCCGGAGGCCATAGTTGCCGCCAGCAGGTCCTACCACATTTTTATTCTCCATTGTATTTGCAGGGAATAAATAAAAACAGAACAAGAGTGAAAGCAAGAGAGAGACATGGCGAGAAAGAGTCAGAGGTTACTGGAATAACTGCTTTATGCATTTTTTTTCCCTGCTAAAGAACATCCACCCAATGAAAAAAACTAAACAACCACAGAGCATTTTGCACTGAGAGAAATTTCTTCCCTCAGTTATGCAATGCAGACTTCAGGCAAAGTGGTTAATATGCTTGCATAAGAAATCTCTCATTCCTCTCACTCTTTGTCTGTCTTTTCCCTTCTTCTTCTTCTTTTTCTATTTTTTTTTTCTTTCCTGTGTATTTCCGGGCTGCTGATATTATTGTCACAATGCATCCATTGTTTCCCAGTCACATCACCACTGGCTGTAATCAACTCTGATTTCTTTCTTTCTTTTTATTTCTTGCTATAACCATGAGATTTACGCATGCACCAAATAAACAAACCCTATCGTAAGGTTATAAACAAGTTGCCTATAGAAGTGTTTATTCCTCAAGGTTTTAGATGCTGTGAACAAGAAGGAAGAACAAAGACCTGCTTCTCACTTATGAACTTATAAATTAAAGTTTGATTCCCTATGCTCATTTTCTGCTCCATCAAATCTCTTAACCACACTCCAGAATTGACAGCATTTGTGTCTTTCCTTCATACGAGTTGTAGGAAGACACAATAGTAACATCTCAGGTGTGTCCAAGGTTTAATTCAGTCTCAGATAAGGAAAAATTTCAGTCTGTTCGAATGCCCCAACATCCATACTGATTCAATGCTCTGTACTGATCTTTGCCACATTTGGTATAGCTATAAGTTGAAGGGACTTCACTGCCAACTTTTGCAAGGATGATACAAACTTGTCTCCAGTCTGTTCAGCCTTATCCTATACTATCATTACCCTTGTACACCACTTCTGACAAGGAGGAAAAAAATAATAATAATAATAATAAAAAAAACGTGAAGATATGACAATCTAGCTTTCTGTTCTTCCAGGATGCAATACCGAGCCCAGTAGTGATGAGAATGAATATCCGGCTTTCAGCTGCCTTTCCTTAAGGACCCATGGTCTCAGCCTCAAGTTTCAGATTTCTTCATAGTTGTGCCAATTATTGCAGTAGTTCCTGACATCCACTCATCCTCTAACAATTGCATCGACTGCATCAATTTCTTTTCACACATGCAACTAGCAGTAGCCACAATGGTGTTCAGTCTCTTATGAAGTAGACCAGATCTAAAAATGGTGGTAGGGAGTTTGAAAGGCTCTTTAGTCATCAAGATCCTCAAGCAGGTGCTTTCTGAAGTAGGAAGAAAAAGTCAAGTATTAAAAGTCAGTTGCGGAGTAAGTGCTGCATCTCTTACTTCAGACAAAGGGAGTTTTGTAGACACCCATCATCTACACAAGTGATTTGGGAATCGGATATTAAAGACAAAAAACAAAGAGATATCTGTCCTGTAGCTTGGGGCACCGATCAAAACACAGCGTGGGAGGGCAGTTGAGAGGTTAACCCTTCCTGTAGCCTTGAAACTGCACAGAAAATGGCCTTTGTATGACAGAGAATAAGCTTTACAAACCCCAAACTCGTGGGTCATTGTCATACTGAAAAGATGCCCATTGAAATGGGAAATGGATCGTGTTTTTGTTTCTTGCATATAAAATTGTTTTCTGAGACTTTCAAATGACCTTCCCATGGATACTGAACTTTTCATCATTTACTAACATTCGAATATACAAACGGTCACCCAAAGGGACTAGCACACATTGCAAAATAGATTTCATCCATTAATCCCCTTCTCATTGAAACATTGAAAAAGGAGCTGGAAAAATGTGGGTGAACATTAGATATGTTTGAAATATTGTGAAGGTCTGAAAAACAGATTATGAATTTTGGCTGAAATATCACTTCCTCTTGCCATTTTCACTGCCTGAATAGAGTAGAGCACATGGACCGGACCTGGTTCCCACTGATGTCAAAGCAAACACTTCCTGATTGCATTGGAGAAGATTTAGCTGTTCAATAGGTTTCCATGAAAATGGAAACCAAATCCTTAATTTAATGGGATTTAGATACCTCATTTAGTCAAATAACCAGTTATAGTTTCATATTAGAATAGTAATTAGAACAGACCGTATAAAACAGTTCCAGGATAGAATTGGGAGAGAACCCTGTATATTGGCTTCGGCTAAATTTAACTCAAATTCATAGGTCCAGATTCCACTCTGGCTTCAGCTGAGTGCCACATATTGCATGATATCAGGAATTGGAACTGGACATCTGAGATGGAGGACAAATGGCACATCAATGGGCTCAGATAGGGTAAAAAGTCAGGTTAAAACTTTGGAAACCAGGACAGCTCAGCTTTTTTATTATTATTATTATTATTTATTATTATTATTATTATCCTTCAAATGTAATTCTTCCTATAGACTATAGATATTTTTCCTTCTGTTCAGTTCCTTATTGTTGTCTTTCCTATATAAGAAAGAGACAACTGTCTTTAAGATCACTTCTAGTTCTGGCTTTGTAGCAATGTCCTTGTCCTCTGACTTGGACTCTGACCTTCAGTGAAGGCATTACTAGGCTTACATGTGCTAGAAAATAAGAAAATAAGCTCAATATTTCCTTTTCCTGTTATTAAATAAAGGTGCAAATCTCTACACCAGGCACTGAAACACCAATTACAATATGGTAGTACTCCCAGTGCTTGCACTTTGCCTCAAGGTCCTTGAGAACATTACTGTTGAGGTAGGTCCAGGTGTAGTGGTCTCCGACAACCTACTGGAAGCACCCGTCCTTCATCGCTGCCGTACCAAGGCACCACCTGTGCTCCTTGGCATGCCTGTGTTTTTGGAGTTGCAAAATGCTTAGGGCTCTCAGTCAGTGTATGAGCAGCTGGCAGCTTTGGTGCAGATGGGGACAAGAGGGTACATTGTGCAGCCAGGCAGTCTCTCCAGTATTTCACATCAGTGCTGAACAATGTAATAAAAGTTTGCAGATGAAAATACTAAGCTGGCTGGAAGGCAATAATTCACGTTGGGTTTTATGACACTGGCCATTTAAGAGCTGTAGGAGTGTTTGAAGCAGGAGCACAGATCATATTCTAGCCAGGGTCTAGATCCAGCTCTACAACAGCAGTGTTTTCCACATACAAAAAGATTTTTGCCCAAGTCTGATAACTTGCCATCTCTGTCTGGGAGGGCTGTGTCTATCTTTGGAAGATAATGATGTGCAAAGGAAGGTGCCCGGAGGAGTGATGTAATTCCATTACATTGTGTGTGATTTCTGCCTACTGCAAAAACTACTAGGAGAAAAAGTACTCACATACATATACATAAACTCTTAGGTTTATGAAAGAAGGAATTCATAAGGAGCTGCATCTGGGATAGAGTAAGATATACTCCCCACTCAGTTAATAATAACAAGACCCAGAAGTCACAAATGAGGAGGTCATAAAGGGGTTTATAAAAACATTTAATATGCAAGTAAATTTGTGGTGCTACCCACTATGTAATATTACTTGTATATATTTATTTTAATTTCTTTACCATGTATTTTGATTTAAATGATTTCCCTTTAAGTCAAGAGTTGTTTAAGCATGTGCTTCTCTGGCAAACTCAAGTGATAGGCAACAGTTTGCCTGGCTTGATTAGTCTGTGATGGGATGGGAGCTTTATGCTTAGTACATGCTTAAATTCTGCAAGCAAAAGTTAATGAGATGGAACCTATCTTGGGCATTTTTCTCCATCAGAGTTTGGTGAATCCATGTGGAGCTCATCCTGGAGCCATCGAATCACTTTTCTGAACACTGTGGTGGTTTAGTTACTGATGTTTATGGAGTATTACAGAGTGCTGAGGAACACTGCTCGTATGTGTGTGCTGACACCAGTACTGTGGACGATGTCAGTGAAAAAACAGTCCAGGTCTGTTACAGGGTAAAAACTCAACCCAAGCATGTTCCTTCTCTGTTGATGAAGCACTAGTAAAACTAATCTCAAAAGAAGGTCCTATTATGTGGAAAAGGGTTTGGTGACTGCTTGGACAGGCATGCGCAGAACTTGACTGGTGTATTTGGGGCTGACTTCCAAATAGATTCCTTGAGATTTAGGACTCAAGCCATTACCTATCAATACAAGCTCAAAAGCAGTCTCTTTATGACTACTTGCTTTCTAACAGCTCCCAACACAAAGACATTTATATAGTTTATAAAGTAGTATATCCAGAGAGATAGGAAACACATGGTGATGAGCATGCAAGTGATATGCAGGCACACAGGCACACACGTGTGCACAGATAGAAGCTTCTGCACAGCCCCATTTGTTGTTGAGATGGCAAGAATCTGAAAACTGATAACCAAAATAATAAAGGGGAAAAAAAGGCTCTTTCCCACAAAAATCAGACGCACGCCAGTGGTACTTTCCCAACGTAAAATAGGAAAAGCCCTCTTGGCTAATTCATTGCAAAGCTAATGAAAACCAGACAAGGGATTGAAACCAAAAAAGCTTTATGTTACAGGGAAAACAAAGCTTTCCAATGGAAATTATTCATTAAAGAGAACTGGTTCACTGAAATTAACAAAAAATATGTGAGAGAAACACCATACTGAATGTGTTTTTGGTGATAACAATCTTACATTTATATATAGCACATTTCAGCCAGATGGACTCCAAAGTGCTTTACAAGCTTTGGTGCTTGTACAAAAGAAATGTAAAGAATCACTTTTATTCTCCCCCATTGAAATATATCTTAGCTGGGTGAATCATTGCAACTGCATAAAAATGCATAGTATCACGCAATAGTTTATTATATATGTAGGCAGACAAGTTGACAGAACATAACTATACAGATTTTTCCTTAGCCTGGGCAGACTACAAGGGTTAACAGCCTCTCCTTTGGGAAAAAAAATTACAACATGTTATTAATACCTAAAGTAGCCAGAGCTCTTTTTCTTAAGATGGTGTTTTCCTAAGCAAATGTGGAGAGATTGTCTCATTAACTGCCCAGCGGGAAGAATACCTATTCCAGTCATCAATCACAGTGCAGCACTTCAGGTTTTCTGTAGGAATCTCCAAAATTGCATCATGATCCCAGCTGCCCCTCTATATCTTCAAGCCTGGGTGCAGGTACCTGTCAAAGGCATCATGGCTGGAGCTGCTGTATGTTTTAGGGAAAGCCACCCTCCGTTCTTGTCAAACTTCCTTGACAGCCCCGACACCTGAAGCACAGGGTGGTGTAGGGAGAAGCTTTCGCACAGTGACCGGGAGCTCCATCTTGCAGATTTGCTTCCCCTCCCGTTACTTTATGAAAATGGATTGTCAGAGCAGCTGGTGAGACAGAAGTGTCTGCCTGCATCTCAGTGTGGCTGGTACTGTGATCCACCACCAGTACACGCTGAACCAGGCTCCAAATAGGGAGGGGGAAGGGGGCAGTTTCATTTACTGCCAAATCCCTTAAGCAGTTGCTTGTTTTGTCTCTCTGTCTGAGCAGATTTTTCTTTGCTTTTCTTCTTACTCCACCTGCAACATTTTAACTTTTGTTTTCGGGCTGCATTTTTTTTTTTCCCACTCTGTTTTCTCACAAAGGGAGGGGTAGAAGGAGACATGAACACTCTTGTGGGGTGTTTTTATTTTTATTTATTTATATATTTTGGGTGCAGAAAATGCCTGCCAAGAAGGAGCCTGCCATTGCTGAGCCGAGCAGGAGGGCGGAGGGCTTGGCTACTCCAGGAGGTTCTCAGCACTTGGAGGCTGATTGGAAACATCACATGTGACAATGCACAAAAAAGACTCTCGTCATATCACCAAATTTCAGTCCCACCTTGGTACTTCCAGAAGAGCTAGAAATACTGCTGAGGAGCTTCTCACTCATTAGCCTGCTATAATTTTAGCAATCACCTCCTATATGTGCTGCTCTGTATGTAGGATCTGTCCCAAGAGAAGGTCAGGCAGGGCTTGACCAAGGGCCACAGGATGCACTGAGCCTTTCCCACTAATGGAGCATCCCTAGGTGGGCCACGTCGTGCATGTCTTTTGCTCTTTGACCCAAAGGCATGCAGGTGTCTGGTGAACTTCTAAAATAGAGCCTGAAATAAAGGTTTCCCTCTCTCTGCGAGTTCATTATTAACAATCGCCATGAGGATGATTATCAATCATTTGCCTTCAGAGAAGAGGACCAGGGCATCACCAAACACAGCCATGTGAGCACATGGGGCCAGGAGCAGGTACTCAATGACTTCTGCTGGCAAGGTTTATGGACAGGACCTATTTTGGTATGTTGTTACAGGCTAACTGTCTGGCACTACATCAAATGGTAAAGTTAATAACCATGGCAATAAAAGAATAATGCAAGAGAGCAGTGAAAATAAATGAAGGATATTTCCCTCATTGACATGTAAACAAATTCATTGTTGTCAGCATTTTCAGTGAAAAGTATTGCTTTCTATTGGGAAACAAACCCACAAAGATTGAAAACTGCCAAAACAGAGGAGTTTTCAGCCAGATATATTATTTCTATATACTCACACACCTGTAGGCATACACAGAACATGACACATTTTAAAGGAGAATTCCACATGGAGAAGTTATTATTAAATCATTTCCCAGTCAATCATCTTCCCTCCAAACTTGGAGACTCGGTTTATCTGATGTTCTCACTAGCAGATGAAAGCTTCTAGAGTTCCAGTATTTCCCATGCATCTTCCCTAACCCTCCTGAAAGAAATCAATAGTGTTAAAAAGAAAAAAAAAAAAGGAAAGGAAAGGATAATACAGTGTTTCCAATCCATGAGGGTCTTGTACAATTTAAGTCATACAAGGTAGGATGCACTGGTATGAAGAGTGCTGATTGTAACACTTTAGTGCATTTTTGTAGTTTTTTTTCAGTCATTTGCTAAGATCTATAGCTTGGATATGCAACCTCTTCGTCCAGTCTGCATCTTCAGAAGGGCTCATGTAGGCATGAAAGTACATTTAGCATCGTATACTCGAAATGAGTGTGGTATGTAGAAAAATTTTAGTCCAAGGGAAGAACTCACAAGGCAGCTGGAGGTAAAGCTGGCTTCATGTCTTATGTTTTCATGGTTCGTGAACATCTCTCTGGTGAAGATCGTTTTGTTATTTGTGCTGGTGAAGGAATTCAGCTATAAATCTTCAGCAACAAATTCTATCTGTTTAAAATGAATATTTGGATTTGGCTTTACCTGAGCAACAAGGTACCTGCTTTCTTTTGATATCTCTATGCTGGAGGGTAACTGCTCAATTACTTATTGGCTGTCTCCAGGGAACCCCTGCCTAAGCTCCCAAATATGTTTTCCAGTATCCATGGTCTGCACAAATTTTATGCATCTCCTTCTCTGGGACTTTATAAGTCAGCTGTAAAAGTTTGTGAGGGGGTGGAACATAGTGATGTCCATAATCTCAGTCTGGAAAAATGGTTTATATAAAGTGTCGTTAAAATGGATTTGGCAATTCTTTATTTTTATTTTTTCAACAGCAAGAAAAAAAAGGAAAAGGGGAAGGAAGAAAGAAAGCATTTGATGCTGGCTACTTTTTTTTTTTTTTTTTATCTTTATGATCAGTAAAAGAAAAGGGAAGAGCTTTGACTTCTTTAACTGTGCATGAATCTTCAAGGAAAGGGGGGTTTAGCCCCTTTGGAAAGAGCTGAAGTGTTCATGTATTCATATTATTAATGGCTTTTCATAATGATTTTACTGCACAAATTGTTATGAGACTGTTACAATGCAAATGGGATACCAGTGAGATTTTCTATCTGAAGACCCCAACCACAGATCACTGATATCACTGGAAATTCTCCTATTTAATAGATTTTGGATCACTCTCTATGCTCATAACAATGCAGGCTACTTATTACTTAGTGGCATTCATTTTGTACCAAGACTACACAGTAGCTGGTGATGTTGAAAAAGCCTTTTTTCCTCTGTAACACTGTCTCCTCAAGAATTGCTGCCAAACGTCCTTGAAGACATAATAGCTTCATAAAGCCAGGTATGATTTTTCACAGGTAGTTCACAGTGCTGTCAGGTCCTGTGCTTTTTAATTCATAGTTTGAGAAGTCTGCCTAAAAGCCCATGCACCGGGATGTTTGTGATGACATGAGTCCCCCATAAAAGTCTGCAGACATTTCAGCTGAGGACAAAGGCTTGAAGGTATGACCTGGGGACATGCTGAAGGCTTGAAAAAAAAAAAAAAAAAGGCAGAGGGAAGGAAAAAAAACATCAGGCAAATAAAAAGAATATATTGCATGTATTGTGCTTATTTGTTGGTGAAAAAAAAAAAAAAGTAGCTATGAGTAAGCCATACTCAAAATCTTGGAGAATTTACAGCTGTCACATGCTTAGACTATAGCTTGTGTGTGCACATGCTTTTTAGGCCAGGCTTACCACAACCTTGCCTTTTTGCAAGGGACACTGGGAATTTCCTTGAGGCCACTTACACTGTGTGTCTAATAGCACAGCACTTGCAGTGGTTCTGAAGGCTGGGTGAAGGCATTAATGCTGAATTTCTTCTTGAGGCAGCCTGCCTGCTGTGTGCTGAAGCCTCCAGAGCCTGACCTGCAGTGCAAACCTGGAGCAGCTCACACATCCCACAGTCAGTCCCTGCAAAATCCCTGCGATTCAGCAACAGCCTTGTGAAAGCAGAGGAAGGAAGCAAATGCCTCTGCAGGTCACGAGCTCTCTCAGCCCTGTTTTCAACCAGACGCAATAAACTTGCTTGCCCAAGCAAAAGGCCAAGTTTACATATGCTCACACCTAGCTGCACGCATGGTTATCTCTGCAAGTGTGCCTATGCAGAGTCACGGGGTGTGTTGGCAGCTGCTTGCTGGGAACGTGTGTGCCCACAAGCAGCCACGCTCGGAAGCGGTTGCTCCAGTGCTTGTGCCTGAACAAAGCCTGAAAGAGTTAAAGGCAATAACATGCTTAGAAAGGGCTTGTTTGCACTGCATGGGCTGACATTTTTTGTCAGCCCAGTGACCTGCAGGCACACACCTGGTCCCAGGGTCAAATTACAGCTAGATCCCTGGCCCGCAGGTCAGGACCTGGCTGATGATAAGAGGCGGAGGCCCTCCTTTGGCAAAAGCCATCACTTAAAGAAACAAGAGAATATTAAGGAATATTAGATGTCACCCCGTCTTCCTTTAGGCTTCATTTCCCTTCCTTTAATTATCACGAAAGGTAAACACTAAATATTCCAGGGAGTCACGGTCAGGGGAAATACAACGAGCTGCACATTCATTATGGCCTTACTGTGAATGCACTGGGAAAAAAAAAAAGTTGGTCGTCTGCCCTTATTAAACTTCACTTATCTACTGTTAATTATGAACCTAGATTGAGACTGAATAGCTCTAGATTGAACATTTCAGCTCTCCCCTACCATGGCATCATTTAAAAACTGTAAGAAAATGTCAGTGAGGAGAGACCATCTGTTTTCTGAGTGGAAGCCCACAGAAGGAAGAAAAAAAGAAAAAAAGAAGAAACAATGCATGTACAAACCTTGTGCTAAAGCTTATCTTTTGGGTAGCTGGCTTGTAGGGAGGTGGAGTGACTTTAGGGAGTTTAATACTCCAACTTGGCAAAATTTATGCAAGTAATAAATGATAGCTATAGACTATATGTATTTTTAGCAAAATTTTACTTATTTCACAGTCAGGTAAACCAGAGCACACAAAAAACTAAGTACTTTACTTGCAATCATTGAATAACCAGATATTGAATCCTGATGCTCTTTCTTATGTTCTAACCACTAAACAAAACTGCCAGAGATGTCCCAGAGTGCTTAATAAATTGTGCCCGGGGGGTTATTTTCCTATGACTGAAGTGCAGCTGGACTGAAAGGCTGCTGTCAGTCTGCACAGACTTAGCTCTGTAAAATGGGGTGTTGCCAAAAGAACTCATGGGGGAAATTTTCGGTACAGTTGGCAAGGTGTGATTACAGGCTCTGGATTAGTGCCAGGATCTAATGCAGACCTTACACCCTCCTTCCTGGAAAAAGTGTGGGCTCTTTAATTGCCCTTAGTTTTATGTTTCACCTGCAAGTAAATGAGTGGCACCAATGGGAGACGGAGGCAGCTACAGTGCAGTGAGCGCCATTAAATCTTCCTCAGAGCTGAAGCATTTTGTACTGATCAGTATTAGCCATTGACCTGATTTGTCAGCCTATCAAATAGCAGCCACATTCCTGTAATTACCCTTCTTCTCTCTTCTTTTCCCCAAAAATAGTTCGTGGGAAGGATTAGTTCATAACACTTGGGTGCAGGAGTACCGTGGTGTAAATGGAGAAGTCAACACTGGGCATCAGATTTTGTCTCTAGATTTAATTTGTAGGGAGGTTTTTTGTTTGTTTGTTTGTTTTTCTATTGGGCCTGTCTTGAATAGCTGCCATGGGTTCAAATGGCAGTGGGAACAGAAACACTAGGTTCAGAAAGCTCACATTTTTAGAAGGTGTGAGATGTGATATCATCTAGTTAAAACTGTCCACTTTGGAAAGACAACGTGACTTTAAATCTCTCTTGGCCCTTAGTAATAAATGTTATGGTTTAACCAAGCAACGTCTTTCCATTAAAACTATAAACTTCACTAGAATAATTAAGACTGATTTAAAGTAAAATTAAGTTTGACATGTGGCAGGTGAAGCGGTGCCGTTAATTTCAACTGCATATTTGGCAACAATAGATGAGAGAAAATGGGGGGCATGGGTCAAAAGGGGAGAGCTGTAAGTCCTTTCAGGCTCTTGGTCAAGTTGAGGGTGGAGAATGAAGAATATTTCAACTCTTTGTGGGCTGTATACTGTCATTTGCCATACAAGTATGAGACAAGGTCTTGCGCCTATTCTCCTTGACAGCGATACAAAGCGGCTATTATCTGGAATGTACTAGATGCAAGATAAACCAGGGAAAGGGGGAAATGAAGATTTAGAAACATGTTCCTTTCAGTCTTTTTTTTTCATTTTTACCCTTTATTTATAAATATTCTATATTTTTCTTATTAATTCTGTAATTTCTAAGCTGCCCCTTTTGGAGTCCCTGTGGAAGGTACTTATCCAGCCCTTGCCATTATTTGAGGGGAGTCATTTTTCTGACTCTGGATTTAGATGCAGATGAAGATGACAGAACCTCTTCAGAACAGTCTATGGTGATGAAATTGTATCCTAAGGGCTTCTCTAGGATCCACTTTCAAATCTATTTCCAATTTTGTACCAAATTCAACCTGAAACCTAAACCTGAGCTCAACCAGCCTGATCCAGTACCCATATCTAGTAGGGACAAGTTTGGGTGTGAGCCTACACTGCACCGTCCACTGAGATTATCAGAAAGGTCTTGTTATTATAGTCATCAGCCATCTCATTTCCTGCCAAGGAATATTGGCATGAACTCTCTCCAGAGTCCATCAGTGCCCTTGATCCTGAGAAATTACTGTTGAGAAATAGAAATAATTATGTTCTCCTCCTCCAACCCAGATGTGGTATCCATATCTTGACAGCTTTTCCTGTCCAACATCAGCCAAGGGAGTGAAACACTAGTACCCAGGGAAGGATTTCCTTTTTTGAAATCAATAAATTCTAATTGCCAATCATGCAAATAAATATGCCTTGCTGGAGCAATGTTATAGTCCACCAGGACCGAACCGCATTAACTCATTGAGGAAACTTCATCCTCTGATTGCAGATTGAGGTGAATGAAAATGTCTTTTAGGGGACCCAGCCACCCTGGTTCTGATGGCTGAATTCTAATTACATACATATTACTTTTACCATACTTATTAATGACAAACATATCAACCCTCCTACCGGAAAGTGAACTAAAAATCCAATTTGAATAAAGAATTGCAAATGCCCTGTGTAAAAGACTGCACACAAAACAAACCAGATGTTTCGAGCTGCATAGAGAGAGCTTTACAGAGCAGCTGGGAGAATTTTTTTTCCATCAGCCATTGGTAAAAGATATACATTGCCAGCACGCAAACGGCTTCCATTTTTAATACTCATATAATTGGTTTACTCCTGTAACCAATGCAATATTAAGTTAAAAAGGAGGGAGTGAAGGAAAAAAAAAAACAATGATATTGGTCAAAGTTTATAAAGGTCATGGGGTTTGTGGATGGGGAGGAGAGTGGAGGAGGATAGAGGTTATTTTTCCCCATAAAGCTTTCTTATTTACTGCAAGGTTGTGAAGTTTGGAAAAAAATACTAATAAAATTTATTGCCAGGGGTTGTAAGAAGATCATACCTTGGTTCTATTTTCAGCTCCAAACAGATTATAGGACAATGGAGCATAAATGGAAATTAAAACAGATTTAGAACAGACGTTAGGAAGCACTTTTTCACATCGAGGATAATAAATGTGTGGAATGGCCTATCAGGCAAGGTTGTAAAGGCAAAGACACTGGGATCATTCACGCAACAACTTGGGAAATAGCACACTAAAATGGAATGATTCTGGATGGTGAGGCGGCCTCTGTTTAGATTCCTGGGATGTTTCAAGTTTGCATGTTCATTTCTTTTCCTTTCTTTTTCAAATAATAATTTCATCCCTGATTTGTTGCTGTTTCAGGTGAGTTTGTCAATCACTTTTCCCGTGAGGTGGACGATGGTTGTTTATTCCTGTTTAACCTGCCTTTATCATTTACGATAGGTTGTTCAGGAGAAGAGGACCAGCACTGGGAGGTCTGTCCTGCCTCTTGCAAGGGCTTGAGCAGAAAGTGGGCATCTTTCCCAATTTGGCAGTGGATAGCTAAGCCAGCAGCTGACACAGCTGGAGGAGGACATACTAGCCTTTTCCCAACAGATCTATCCTCCGTGAGATTTACTTCTATGGCCATCCCAGTAGGGTAGCTCATCCCTGGTCATGTTATGCATTCTTAGATTAATTTCAAGATTCTTCAGAATTCCCTTCATCTGACAGAGAAGTGGGAAAGATACCTAACCTCCAAGTACTTACAGTGCTCCCAGCAACATCTTTCTAAAGTGCACTGGTCTATGCAGTACTTATCCATACGTACACCATATAATTTTAAGTTAGAAGTACCAAGTTGCTTGCACAAGAGCCTTATTTCAAAGTGTTTCCCCACTTTGTCTCACTATTAATGCTCTCCACAAGAGTCTCAGTGCAAAACTGAGGATGTGGTGGGAAGGAGAGGGGTGTTATTGCAAGCGAGGGACCAATCACTTAATGTGTACCTTCTCAATTTTCACTGCTAGGTCCATCTGCAGCTGAACCTGACCTACCTTCCAGACACACAAGACACAGTAGCCAACAGCAAACTTTACGGGCTTCACATGCATAACTGCATCCCAAGCAAGCCCTGCAAAAAAAGACTCTAGGAGTTGGGTTCCACTAAGATGTCATTGAATGTTCCCAAAGGCCTGGACTCTTCTGCATTTCTTAAAGAGAAATAACATTTGGTTGAGAGTCAACAAAGTTCAAAAGCTTTGAGGGACTCATACTACCATGATGGTGAAGTCTTTTGAGGATAGTGTGTATAGAGAGATGAATTCTGGAGCTTAAAATCTGCCTAACACCTCCTCAAAATTTACTTAACCTTGCATCTTGTCATTTTCTAAAAATCAACGGACACATCTCCTGGTGTATTCTGCAAGACTCTGAATCTGGGAAATAAATGCAAATCCAAACATAAAACCATAGCCCATAAACACAAATCTTCTAGGTTGAGCCCCTCTTGCACAGACAAACTGTGCCTTTGGGGGACTTGCCCTTGGAGATGACTAGAGATGGGGGAAACCAAGGTAAGGGGGCATAGAAACCTCCTGAAAGTGCACCAACTCGGACAAAAAACAAGTCAGTAGACAGTTCAGGGATCTGGTTTTAAAAGCCTCACCATGAATGCTGTCAAAAGTCAGTGTAGGTGCAAACTCTGTGTGAACAACCAAGTTCTCCAGAAGCATTACAAAGGTTTGCTGCAGCTTCCTTGGACCAGGTTATTAGCTGGCATTAAGAGATTACTCCAGAGCTACACCCAGATAGTCTGGTCTCACAAGACAAGTGTGTGCAAACAAGTTACAAATATAAAGTGACTAACCAGTGATTCGTAGGCTGAGACATCCATGTCCTTTACTGAGTGTATGCGCTACAACAGTACATTCTAGCCAAGAATTTCAACATGCTTTAAAAAAATCAATTATTTTCACAAAATTTCTCTGAAGGAGATCAAACTTACACAAGAAGAAAGTCAGAACCAGAGAGACAGGGGTTTGCCCAGGGTCACAGCACTAGTGAGTCAGTCAGTGCCAGAGCGATTATAGGAATCCTACTCCACAGCCTATGTGTTAAGCTATACTCCCTCATCATAAATAACATACGAAAAAAATACATTATTTCTCCATTGGTATGCCTTGTGATGTAATCATATGTGTGATTTTGTTTTATTTATTTAGGATAGAGTATAGCTGGAATACGACTAAAGAAATCACACCTCTGCAGGAGAAGAACTTAAAAAATATATATATATTGGCAGCTTCTTGTACTGAAATAAGTGACGATGCCACTAGAAATACACAAAGGTACAAGCTCTCAGTAATGAAGGTATTCAAAGGCCTTTAAGGAAACAGGGAGATAAGGGTCTGATGAAAACTGAGCTGCCTTGGAAGTACGATCTTCAACTCCTTTTTCTCCTGGATCTCAGTTTCTCGCAGGTTGAGTACAGTCACTACTGAGCTTTACTCAGCAGCACAGAGTGTTTATAGGGGATTTATAGCAACACTGGAATCTGAAACAATTGTATTGATCACACCAGAACCAGAGAAATTGTATTGTCATATTGATGTCAGTTTTAAGAGAAATAAGCTGACTTACCTAACACCTGTATCTTGCTGGGAAAAGCCATCTCTGATAAATCAGATCCTAGCATATACATCTTCTGCCAGCTTGATCAATATAGTATTTACATGCATCAGTAAAAAACACAAGGTTTTTAGTCTCAAAACAATAACTTGTTTTACATCCAGGACTGAGATTCTAGAAAGTGGCAAATCACTGTATCCTGTGTCAGTATTATGTTGCAAGAGGTTACCTGAAGGGTAACCCCAGCCAACACTTTTCTCAAAAGGTTCTAATCATAGGTAGCTCTGCAGAACTGTGACCAGCCAACACCCACGTAGCTCCGATCGCCACCCTGCCATGTCCATGATTCCTTTATGCCACAGGGGTAACAGTGCACAGCTCCCTTTTTTTAAGAAATCAGACCTAAAAAAAAAAATAAAATATCCAACACGTGTTTCTTGTTTTCAGCTCCCACCTCTTAAAGCCAGATTTTTTTTTTTTTTCAATAAAACCCTCCCATGGGTTTAATACTAGCTATTCGAGAGTCTGAAGTCAGATGAATCGCATCCCACTAGCAGCACTGTAACCGAATGCAAGGGAGGACTTTTTGCACAGCATCCCTTGCACTGAGTGCAACTCTCTCTGTGTCATTACAGTCGCAGTATGTGCCCCGTGGTTATGGCAGAGGAATGCCGATGAGAAGCTGGAAGTCCTCATTGTCAGCCTGCCACCTACTCTCCGTGTGACTTTGGAATTAAACACAATTTCCCCATGGCTCACTGTGTCCCTTTTTGTCAAAGCTGAGCCACACTGACAGAGGGTGATGTGTGGGGGGAGGTTTACACTACCACTGCAATTTCATGTGCTATCCGTATCCTGTGGACAAATAAATACATTCACTTCTAAGGACAGTCAGTCCATGCCATCCATCATCACTATAGACACACAGAGGGGAAAAAATGGTTGTGAAATATGCCCAGAATTTGATCTGGTCTTGATACCAGCGGCTGAGAAGCCATTTCTTGGTGCAAAAGAGCTGAATGAAAGGCTTGAGACTGCATGTAGCAATTATAAAACTAGCAAATAGGGTTTCTCTTTCAAGAACATCTACACATATACTGTGTTATCATTTCTAATTCATATTAATCAGAGGGTTCATGAACTCGTAACTGAGAGCCATTTGCAGCATAAATAACTTTATCTGGTTTCTAAAAATACATGTATTAAATGTGAAACAATAGGGTTAAATATAAGCAATATGTGTTGGTAATTAACCTGCTGTTTCCACAGGTTAATTTAGTCTATACAGGCTGTATGACAGTGCCCATCACTGTGGCATGAAAACACCATTCAGAATTTAGGACACCAAAGGGTAAAATGAAGCTCTATAAATTGTGTTTCTTTCTCTGCCTGGTAGGTAGTTATTAAAAAGGCATAACCTCTGTATAATTACACTGCAATAGCATGGTAACTACAACATATTTACCGTCACTATCTGATAACGGATAACCCACAGACTTTTTCTCCCAGTGATTTGACAAGTGAAAGAAACCTAAATTTGCATCCTGCTTTTGCAGCTTGGTGCAGTCCCTTTGCCCCGTTATTGCCGGGCTTCTAGCAGCGGCCTCCTACTGTCAATATCTTCCCTGCCACGGTTTACACTGGTAGTTGTTATTATATCAGACCATGAAAATTGATGGTGATAACACATTCTCTAGGAAGGCTCTATACATGTCAGTTATTCAAAATATGTCTCGTTAAATAAATATTTACAAGACTTTTGTTATTTAGATTATAAACTGTTTGGACTAAGGCAGCTTTTGAGCAGTTGAAGAGCGTTCCAAAGAGTTACTGCAGATTAATCCATGTAAACCACACCACTGTGCTAAAAATTGCTATGGTGGTTCCTAACTGCCAAGTCTATATCTTTCCAGCCTAAGAAATACAGGACATATTTTCCTTTGTAATAAAATCTCTCGATAAAAGCAATAAAAAAATACTAGTCCAGAACATGTGATTATCCTGGGGGGTGGGGAGTGTGATGGGGAATCATACCCATGGGATGACAGGGAAGTTGGCTCATTCTTGTGGCTCGGAGAATGGATAAGGGTTTGGATTAGCTGCGCTACAGAAATAGGGGGAACCTTTAAACAGAAAGACAGAAGAGGAAAGCTATCCAGTTAATACTCTAGTAATAATATCTATTCAGTTAATAGCATAGTAATAACTCAACAATAATCAGTCATCCCCGAAACAGGTTTTACTTTGTCCTGAAGAAAGCGAAAGGACAACGCCAACAAAAGTGTGTGTGTGG
>VXAL01001156.1:179164-193272 GCA_013399475.1 Chauna torquata | reverse complement strand
GGGGGGGGGCAGGGTGGAATGTGGAAAGAGCCAGTCCTGTTTCTTAGCTTCAGATGTCTTTGCCCTTTCAAGACCACCGGATCAGCGCTGTATAAGGATTTTCAGAGAGCCAAACTAACAAGGCTGCATAAGGCAGTAATGAAGAGGGTCTGGGAAGGCAGCCTCTTTTCACTCCTAAAGATTCCTTCTCAGCAAGCCGAGTTTCCTGGCATAAGACCCAGAAAGCGGGGATGTTTTCCATGCTCACAGGCTCAGGCTTGCGAGCTTGTGTGCGTGCGTGTCTCGGGGTTTCACACTGCGCCTCGAGCAGAGCCATCCAAGAAGCAGCAACACTCTCCGCCGCGCCAAACAAGCTGGCTTTCCACGAGAGGGAGCAACTCACCAGCACAAAAAAAAAAACCTTTGCCCAGACCAACCACCAAATTCACTCAGAGCTCTCAATTTACACAGCTGATGGCAACCTTGATTTTTATCAGTTCTACTAGATTTGGGAAACACACCCCCATTACTGAGTTTTCATGCCTAAAGTCACACTGGCTGCGTGTATATTTATGCATATCAGGGGACAGTTAAAATGGACTTTGTTCATTTAGAGAAGTGATCCCTTCGATAAAAAGGAAATATACATGTTTCCAGCTTTGCAACAGCTGCTGGGCTAATTATTAGGATGCGAAAATGATGGATTTACCAAAGCAATCAACTGAAGGCTTATTCTGTGGTGTCGAGTCGAGGGGGCCTCAGCACTGTTGGGGAATTGAAGCCGGGAGGGAGGTAATTCTAGATTTGCCTGGAGTGTGCTACCCGTGGAAGGCACTGGCTGCTACTCAAGCTTCCCTTCCCTGCAGCCAACCCTTTTTCCTCCCTAACATGAGAGTTGGGAAGCAAAACCAGCTGTCAAAGAGGGTTCAATGTTATTGATAAGCCCTTTGTGTCAACTGAAGCCCCTCCACTGGAAAATCCAAACAAAACAGCTTCAAATCTGCGTATCAGTGAAAAAACATGTTGGGCCGCATGTGGAATAAAGCAATGAGAAGTAAGTGTGAGTGTAACAGTCACAGTCAATTTTTACAAATGACTATGCAATCCACAGAGGAAATCTCCAGAGGTTTCAAAGTTGTACTCCTGATCCCTTCCCATCCCCACACCACCCACTCCCCCCGGCCAGCAGCCACTGCAGCTCCTCTCCCATTTAAGACTCAGATCTGGCTTTTCCCAGCTTTTCCCCTTTTTTCTGTCCTTGCATTAAGAAACATATTTTGCTTTCTTCCTTTGGACTGCTGCACTTCAAGCATACATGTTGAATTGCAGGGGAAGGGGAAACAGTTTCTTCCACACTGCCCCTTCCTCATTTACAGAGCACCGGACAGGCAGCATCAGCATAGCTGGAGGAAGGCTTCATCCAAATTTCAGATTCTTGTCAAGAATTTCATTGATGGGCTCAGGTTTGGGAGTCACAGCTAAGACCCGTGCTGGATTCTGCAAACATGGCTTGCATTTGCACCTTTGCATTTCACTTTTTAGTAGAGAGATGATTATCTTGTTCCTCCTATGGCTTTCTGTCATTCTGCCTCCAAGGTCAAAAAGGGCTGATGTGGCACTGAGCCAAACAAAAACTGGCCAAAGATGTGAAGCCAGCTTCTTTATTATAGTGAAAAAAGGGCCAGTTAATAGTACTAGTGAGCTTGGGACTTTATCTAACGCACGTATCCAGCACGAATGCATTTGGTGCAGGCTTCTGCTTCTGCTGAACTCTGTTATGAGAATGACCACTATTTCTTCTTCCTTGTTTTGTCCTGTTCTCCTTTTTCTCCTATGTCTCATGTCCTATTTAATTTGCAAGCTCTCTGGGGTAAGAGCACACTTTTGTTGTTGTTTTCATTTTGTTTCAGTGCTGTGTCTAATAAAGTAGGGTCCCAGAAAGTACATAGGTCTTCTAGGTTAAAATAATGCAGATTTTTTTTCATAAGAAGGATAAGTAAATTTATATCTATCTATAGTGAACAGTAATGGACATAATTCAAATTTTTCTCCCCAGAATGGCTGGAAGCTGAAGTGATTTGGAAAAGGTAACTTTCGTCTGCAAGTAGTATTCTTTTTTGTATTATCTCACCCTGACCCAACCCATAGCCAATGCAAATGTCAAAATACATAAGGAAGTTTATTAGAACATTTGTTTCCTACTGGAAAGAAGAATAGCGCTGTTGTCTCCCAAGAAAAACTGGAAATGTGAAACTTCAGTCCTATTTAGCACATGACATTTTCTCATACTGTTGCTTTCAGGGAAACAGAGTTGTGATGTTTAAGCCAATAGCCAAACTATGAGTTAATTTGAAATTTATTTTACATCCTTTGGACTTAATAGCTATCTTTCAGCATTCATGATCCCGGATTGGAAAGTTCTAACAGGCATCTGGGGACAATCCCAGCCCTGTGTGCGTGTCTGTGCATTAGAGGTCACGAGGCATGTCCAATACATTAAGACCATGACGGTTACAGCCCAGCTATGCAGGTTTGACTTCAGTTCAAGCTACAAGAGCAGCAGCTCTGGAAGTCTGGAGTTTAATCATCGTTGTGTCAGCCAGGATGGCAGACGTCACCTTGCCAGCAGTGGAAATCATGTGCCCTTTTATTCTGTCGCTTATTTTTATCCTTCTTTCAGCATTGCAGTATATGGCAACATAATACATTTGCAGTAGAAATGCTGGTCTGTGGTAGGCAGACTGATGCAATCTAAACACATTTGACACCTTTTATCCTCCACGGTGTCAAGTCCCAATGAGATTTGTCACATGCAAAGTAATTTATGAATCGTCCTTGTTATTTTACGTATCAAGAATCATTCATAAGATTCATGCTACGCTGTAAGTTTAACTGGATTCCCCTAGCACAGAATCAGGATCTAAAATAAGAGCTGGAAATGTCTGGCCTTCAGCTTGAGTTGAGATGATATGGCTCAACCAGGAATTGCCTCTGATGATAGCAATCCCCCTTCAGAAACAGAGACCTCCCAAAGAAGGGACAAAAGAAGATACTATGTACATAGTCAAAGCTACTACTCTTGCTGCCTGATTCACAGTCATCCATACCAAAGACTACTACAAGAAACCGTGACAGCAAACTGCTTGACTCCTATGTTATTCAAGTCACCCTGGTAGTTTTAGAGAGGAAAGGGTGGAAGCTGAGAGGAACATATCTAAAAGTTATTGAGAGTGTCAGAGAAATACCCCAACTTTTCCGAAACTATAAGGAGACAACTGCTGAAACATTTGGAACAACCACAGCTCCTGTTTCTTCACCACAGTTAGCAACTCAACAAATTTCAAGGCAGGCTCTATAAGGCAGGTCTATTCAAGACCTCGCCACATGCCCTTAGACACCAGTAAGCATAGTTTCCCCCTTTCACAGAAAGGGCTACTATATTATTGGTTCACAGCCACAGAGGAAGTCAACAGCAGAGGTAAGACTCCAGCGTATACACTAATCCTACAGTACTTAAGGACTTTCAGGTCTGTTAGAAGAGCCTTACTGAAGCTCCTTGCATAGTTCCTTGATGCTGTGCCCAATCTCTTAAATTAAATTTTCTACATTATAGGCCCCAGGACTTCTGTTCATCATGGGTGGATTTGATTCTGCTCCTTTCTTCAAAAGCAGGCACAACTACCCTTCCAACAAGAAGGAACAAAAATCCTTAGCTCTGCTTTATCTCATGAAATATGAAGGTCATCTTGGAGAAGCTCGAGTTTATTCTCAGGAAGATGCCAGCCCTGCAAATGTGGCCAGACTCTGCTGAGATGCTGGTAGAAGAAAATAATTTCCTTTGTTTCATCTCACTATGCAGTTCCTACCTATGCCATACCCCAGCAGAGCCCTGTTCCTACCTAAGTCTATGGACTGCTAGCAGCTAATACTAAAATAGCTGCACAGGATAGGCTGGTGATCCATCTCAGCAAAAGGCATGGGCTTCAAGAAATATGTAAAAGAAATTGGTGACACCTAGCCTATTTTCATATGTAGACTTGCCCCATTTTTACAGTGTTTCCTCTACTACTCTTAAAGACAAGATACCGGACAGGTGCTCTGACTGACTGAGCTCTTCTTAGACTAAGAGATTTTGTAGAAAAGGAGTGGTCTTATTTCTGCTGTAAAGTCATTTTTTCAAGTTTTGAAAAATAATTTAGAAAAACAAATGCAATAGAAGATATTCCAGACTCTTCATGGTGCCAAACAAACAAAATGATCTTCGTTTTTTCCTTTTTCACTCTCTCTCCAGTGAAAAGTAGAACATGCTTTACCTCTACATTGTACATTGGGTGTAAGTGCTATATCAGAGCTTTCTGAATTTGAAAATGAATGCTCTTAAAATACTAATGAAAATAATAATAATTCAAGTGCAGAGTTATTCAATAGTACTATCCAGTTCTGAAAGAATAAGGCCACACATTCCCATGTAAGCATAAAGGAACAGCTGATTGTATGTATGCAGCTACCAATAACACACTATCCCAGAAACATAATATGAACAAACTCCTTCAAGAGTTATATTCTGAAGTTAAATTTGTATACTTGCAAAGTGTTAAGCTAAAGTGTGGTGCCTAGTCCAGAAAAGCTGATCCATAATGTCCAGTTTAGAAAAGAAAATACAAAATATGACTTTGAGTACACCGAAATATCTCCTTTTTAATGTTATAGATGTTTCTATTTAAAGAAGAAGGAAAAAAAAAAAAAAAGACTAAGTGCTATCAGCCAGCATTACCTAAAGGTTGAAATTATTAAACCAACAAAGGAATGGGTAGTTAATGCAAAGGTTGGAATAATGTATTTAATGTAATTAATCTCCCTGTGTCTTGATACAGCCAGGGCAGGGGCCCTAAATCAATGTTATGTTTGAGGTGTGATGTAACACGAAGGTACAAAAAGTTAAGGATGGAATGTCAGCCTTAACTTTAAACATCCTTTTATTTGCTAGATTGTATAACATAGCAGTAACCTTACTTAAACATTGTATTTGGTTCGTTACACAACACCATGGTGTGTAAAAGAAGGTAACCGAGCCACGTTCAATCAGCCACACAAACAAAGACGACTTTCTTGCAGTCTTTGAAAGGGCTTTTGGACACAGCTTTTTTAAATACCAGTAGCAAGGATTCAAGATTGGTCTACCTGTATTAATTAATTCCCAGCTCCCAGACCCCTCTGCTACCAGCCAGATTAGATTTCGGGTAAGCAGCCGACTTCTCTGTGCTTTCCCCAGTTGTGGCTCTAAAACCCTCTGAATTTTTCAGCCTGCAGAAACTGCTTGCAGTAATGTTTAATAAAGTTCCATTTTAACACAAACTAGAAAGAAGGAAAGGACAGGTCCCAGCAGTCCTTTTCACAGCATTATTTGCATATTGGGTTAGACTACTTAATAGTCTCATTAGCACCATCTGTTGGGAACCCGCTAATAATGCAACTCGAAAGGTGATTCTCTCCTTGCGAAGTGAGAAATCACAAGGATGGGCCCGTAACACGGACAAAGCCTATTTTCAGGCCAGTTAGGATTTCCAGAGGGCACCACCCTGAATGTGCTGTGGCCTTTGAGCTCCATCATTGGTTGCAACCTAAAAAGCTCAGAGCACTTTGCCTGTTGTGCGCTCACCAAAGGCCACGGGACTTTGATCCACCAAATTTATGGCAAGCAGAAGACTACTCAGTTCCTTGCAAGAGTTGCCCAGCGCTTCATGGAAATGTGACCTGGATTTCAGAAGAATACTCCTAGAGTAGGAACAAGTTAAAGAAGGCCACCCAAGCCTGATGACATGCAGCAGCTTTCGAAACCTGGCTCACCGCAGCAGATGTAGAGCTCTCTTCCGGAGCCGTTAACTCTCACACACATGGTGCAGGTGTCGGCACAAACCTCAGCAAACTGGAGCAGTGTTGGAGCTGGGGATTTTTCAGTGAGTAAAACCAAAGCCCCTCTTACAATAACAGCCAAGTATATATGCTGGGAGACCTCTGAAAAGGTTGACATTGCCAAATTATTATTGGAGTCCAAATCAAATGTCACTGCTTGGTTTGTTTTTACAGTTGGCCAACCTCGGATTCGAGATTGAAATACCAAAGGTAAGGCTGGCTCCTCAGCCCTATGTCAGCTGGACTTTACCCACCGACAGTGATGGGATCGGTGAGGGCCCTCAGCCCAGCACGCTCGCACATCTAAAGCGGAGCCAGTGGAGCTCAGCAGGGTGGTTTCGCTCTTGCCAAATCCAATACCATATCCCTAGGTATCCTTAGGTATTAAGTTACGTGGGACAATCGGTGAAAATATTTCACATTCATTCTTTTAATACAGGTGGTTATACTATTAAATGGAAATTAATACAAATTAATATGAACCAGATGAATTCCTTCATTTCATTCCGGATTCTTTCCTTTCTAGCTAGCCCCGTTCTCTCCCCTCAGACCTCCTGGATGCCTATTATTTTTAGATATTGTGCTATTAGATAAATTTGGAATCCAAACCTACCCTGGGAGTATTGATTTTTCTGGATTAGTTTCATTATCCACTAAATAATATACCAGCCCATTTCTGCTTACACAATCTAAGGTGTGTCAAGAGTGGAAGACTGAACTTCTGCTTCAAGTGCTGGATTTAAATTACACGTATTATTGCTTAATTAAAAAAAAAAAAAAAGGGCTTTTTTTTTTCCTTTTTGGCAAAATATTTAGTGGTTTCTAAATTAATCTGAGCATGATGTTCCATTCCAGGGCCCATTGTTGACTTCTTTCCCAGCCTCTCTTTTTCTGGAATTCTCCTTTTTAGGCGAGAACAGCTGTGCTCTTATATCTCTGCAATGTGGCCGTGTTACAAAGGTGAATACTTTTGCATTTGTTCCATCACTTTCTGTTTAATTCAAAACTAATTGCTGATACATTTTTGTAGGGCTTCTGGGGCTTAGAAATGATGGGTTGAGGTTAGCACGGTAGTTCTGTTTTGTTCGTACAAGAATGTAGAATGGGTTTTTTAAAAAAGTTATCTAAATTACTCACAGAAGGTTCAGTACCAGCTATTTAAGGCCTCTATCCTTTAATAGGATTCATTTGCATTATGGCAGGGACTAGCGGTTCTAATCCAGACTGATGCCCCTCTCTTCACATCCCTGTGCAAAGATATAAAAAGATGTCCCAGCCATACAGCTTTTTCAGACTAAATATATGACAGAGGTAGCAGAAACTGAGACACAGAGGGGTGAAATGGCTGGCACAGCAAGTTAGAGGCAGATGTGCTGCTTTATGATGTTTGATGCATTAGCCTGTGCTGCGGAAGAATTTTTATGTGTGCAGCGATACCTCCATGCATGCTGCTTAGGGGGAGAAAACACGAAAGCACCTTAATCCTTTTCATGTCCTGCAACTGATTTGGCCCTTATTGGTGAAAGTTGTCCAAAGAGAAGCAAACACAAAGATTTCCAGTTCTATCACCAATGTTGTGTGGCCCACAGCTGTATTCAAAGAAACATGAAGCAAAGCAGACTTGCATGTAGAATATGTGCATGTGTGAATACAGGTCCTTTCACTGAGTGGAAAAACTGAAAATGTAGGGCAAGTTTTAGTCCAGGTTGAAACAACAGGAAAGTGTTATTCAAAAAAAAAAAATCTGAATCATTTATCAAAAGCATTTTGGAAAGGGAAAGGTGAAAGAANGTATACTCATATTGTCTTTTTTCCACGAGCACAGGTATTCAGTATTTCAGTATTTCAAATCTAGATACACAAAATGAGATTACTTAACATTTTTGTATTGTCCTCTTTCCCATTTCTCTCAGCCAAAATCATTCAGGAAATTTGTTCTGAATTTGCCTTAAGCATTAGTGTCCCTGAACCTTAGTTAGTCACACAGATGTTACCCACTTAAAAATAATTGCCTCACTTAACATATATTGGCAAATTCCACCCCTATTTCTGCAGAAGTGGAAGGGTTCTAAAATAATTTTTTGTTCTCCTCTTCTCTTCACCAAACTAAACATTTTTTCTTACATTTGCTGTGCTTTACTGCTTAATAACATATTTATAAGAGCTCCCCTACCTGTCTCTTTCTGGAATTATAAAACACATGCACCCACCTGCAGTCTACAATACTAGTATTTACAAGCTTATATAGGGATTGCAATATTTTTCCTGCAAGTTTGTTCTGTATTTTTCATTTCCAGCTGCTAATGGCTGATAGAATTTAGAAGATCTAGAGGTGAAGGTGTGACTTAACCACATACTATAAAACTCTGAAAGTCCCCACTGTACTTTTATGTGAAGGAAATTCACTTTTCCCTAGGCTGTATAGTTTATTATATCTGCATATGCTCTAGAGCTCTAGTGACTCCGTTTAGGTGGCACGGCAGAGTTAATGACACTGTTAGATGCTGCTGAAATCAAATGCTACACGTTATCCATCAATGTAATATACTCCTACTGAAAAAAAATTGGATGACTTAGAAAGATTTGGTTTCTGCCCTTTTCTTTTTTCTTAGTTCGTGGAGCTGTGTCCATTCAAACAGGTTGAGATGAAATGAGCAAAGAAAAAGTATTTGACTGAACATGAAGTCAGTGGAGAGTGAAAAATAGGAAGATCTTTCTCCAGAAAAGAAAGCTGATAGAATGGATTTCCCCACAGGAAGTTGTAAACTTCTGTTCAGCACTAAAATGGACAACACATTAGCAGAATACGCTATAGGGAATTACACTTTTTGTCAATATTGGACAGACCAGCAGTCTTATTTCATATTTCTAGCATACTTAAGTTCAAAACTTCAGCAGAGAAATTTCATTGAAGTTTTCACTGAAATTTGAAAACAGTGTAACTGACCCTAAAAAAATTCTCATCATGGAAGTTGCCAGAGGAATCACTTAAGCATGCTGCATTTGTCCTGCGTAATCTAACAAGTCATCACTTTCTCTGAGATGTCTGTTTGACAAGAAGCTAAGACAGAGTCTTTCACATCCCAGGTCTAACTGGTAGTCCTGTCCACTGCTCCTGTCCTGGTGTCAATCCATGAGAGACTTCAGCAATCTCCATTTCATTCCGACACAGACTAAGAACTCTTTTTTATTGATCTCAAAGATAATTTTCTGAAAGGAAGATTTTCTCCATTAGTGCTCTATTTGGGAAATATTATCCTGAATAAAATGAGTTGAAGTCAGCCCAGTACTGTGAAAGAAAGCCTTCCTGAACTGTATAATTTAAGGGCATAAAATTTTCAGGAGAACTATTGCTAGACATTTAGGCAAAACATTTAAATGCTTCCACCTAAGCATATTCTTAATATTCCTAGAATTAGTATGTTCCTTGGACATCAGAGGAGTGTTGTTATAAGAATTTTCTCATTAAAAAAAAATCCCCTTAATTTCCATTACAGATTTAAGTGTGTGTTTATGTGACTATATACATACAGATAATCAAGTGTAAGGGCAAATACAAGCTGATAAAACAGTTACTGCGAGATAGAGTGAATCTCTTTTGCTACACAAAAAGAAAAAGAAAAAAAAAAAGAAAAAGAAAAAGAAAGAGAAAAAGAAAAAGAAAAAGAAAGAGAAAGAGAAAGAGAAAAAGAAAAAGAAAAAGAAAGAGAAAGAGAAAGAGAAAAAGAAAAAGAAAAAGAAAGAGAAAGAGAAAGAGAAAAAGAAAAAGAAAAAGAAAGAGAAAGAGAAAGAGAAAAAGAAAAAGAAAAAGAAAGAGAAAGAGAAAGAGAAAAAGAAAAAGAAAAAGAAAGAGAAAGAGAAAGAGAAAAAGAAAAAGAAAAAGAAAGAGAAAGAGAAAGAGAAAAAGAAAAAGAAAAAGAAAGAGAAAGAGAAAGAGAAAAAGAAAAAGAAAAAGAAAGAGAAAGAGAAAGAGAAAAAGAAAAAGAAAAAGAAAGAGAAAGAGAAAGAGAAAAAGAAAAAGAAAAAGAAAGAGAAAGAGAAAGAGAAAAAGAAAAAGAAAAAGAAAGAGAAAGAGAAAGAGAAAAAGAAAAAGAAAAAGAAAGAGAAAGAGAAAGAGAAAAAGAAAAAGAAAAAGAAAGAGAAAGAGAAAGAGAAAAAGAAAAAGAAAAAGAAAGAGAAAGAGAAAGAGAAAAAGAAAAAGAAAAAGAAAGAGAAAGAGAAAGAGAAAAAGAAAAAGAAAAAGAAAGAGAAAGAGAAAGAGAAAAAGAAAAAGAAAAAGAAAGAGAAAGAGAAAGAGAAAAAGAAAAAGAAAAAGAAAGAGAAAGAGAAAGAGAAAAAGAAAAAGAAAAAGAAAGAGAAAGAGAAAGAGAAAAAGAAAAAGAAAAAGAAAGAGAAAGAGAAAGAGAAAAAGAAAAAGAAAAAGAAAGAGAAAGAGAAAGAGAAAAAGAAAAAGAAAAAGAAAGAGAAAGAGAAAGAGAAAAAGAAAAAGAAAAAGAGAAAAAAACTGTGCTCTCATTTCCACACATATACGTCCAGGAGAACTCAGCTGACTTCCAAGTTTCTGGGAGAGCAGAGCTTCCCGTTCTGTCAGCATTTTACGTGTTCTAGTTTCACTGGACCTTCATAATTCATATTAGAGTAGGTCATTATTGACCCCTTCTAATACTTCTATATTTTGGTGTGTTCCATATGATTTATGGTATCTTTTCTGGTTATGTCACAATAGTTTCTAGTTTACTGGGTGATATTTTTGTTGCTGTTTTAGGATGATCAGATTTCCACATTAATTTATAGCAAATTTTCCGGTTTTCTTGATGATATTCTCAACTTTTTTCTCCCATGTTAAGGGGCAGGATCCAGTAGACCACAGATATTTTTCTTTGGATATGTATAGTATAATACTTATGTATGATTTTGTCCATCTGACTGTCCAACAGAATTTTGACCTTCTAAATACAGTCAGATCTTGTTTAGGTCATGGTAACATGCTCTGAACCATGACGTGTTGTTTTGTTTTGTTTTTTCTTTTTTTTCCTGATCCATGATCTTTTAATGCATCCATAATAGCACTGAGCTTTTCACCATATTTTTCCCTGTATTCTCTACTCTTTTAATACTGAATCGTCTTAAAAGTTGGATTGGATTTGTACTAACTTTTTTTTGGATATGCTTTTGTACATCAAAATCAATGTATTGTACCTTTTTCATCCACTTAAAGAGTCCAGTGCTTGCTGATAGCCTCAGGTCTATAAAAATGGAATGTCCTTTCTGATAAGGTTAATTAACAGCTCTACTTGAGTAGCTTAATTGAGTATAAATTTCCTATTATTCTTTCAGAGCTCCAAAGGATTCAATTTCTCTCTCTCTCTCACACACTTTCAGGGGGAACATTGTCTTACATTTCTGGGTGGGTTTTTTTTTTTTTTTTTTTCATTTTCCAATTTGTTTGGAATCTATCTTAAGAAATAGGGCCACAGCTCAAGCTCTCTCCAGCAAGAGTGCCACAGAATGGTTACTCACTAACACCCTGACACCATACATGACAAATCTACATTTTAGATTTGAACTCCCAAGTATCACATGCAGTTGTGTTTGATCAAAAAATGTGTGATTTGGCTCATTTAAATGATACAGCATTTGGACCAACACTAGAACTGCAGACTTTATTCCTACTTTGACCATCACGGTACTAATAACATTTGTATCCGGAGGGCTAGATGGGACCATGACTAGTAGATTCAAATGTTAGTTTGATTCTTTCATGTCACACGACAGTCAACAGTTTTTCTTCCAATATTATTGCTCAAATCACCAGTTGGTAGCATAACCATGGGATCCAATTCCTTCCTTTCCCTTTACCTAAAGACAGCTTCTTTCTGGTTATTTACTGCTCTTCTGGGGTTCAAATAGGCTTTTGCCTAACAGTCTGTGGCTTCTTGTCTTAACTGATATGCTCTGACATGGAACCATATCAATATTTTGTGTTTATTTTGCTTTCTCAGCACTTGAAATCACTTGAGTTACAATGATGTGGGATGTGGCTGCCATACGAAAACTGGTCACTCAGGTCAGAGGAACCGGATGACTTGCTGGAAATTGATTCTTTCTCTTTCTTGGGACAGAAATATCCCCAAAGTTTGTCACCAAGTTGCATAAAACAAAATTGCTTAAGAGTGTGGTCCCTAGTCATTGAAATTGTTAGCTACCTTTCCAGCAACATAAAGGTATTCAAACTTTCCTTCCTTTCCTCCCTTTTCCATCTTTTCAACTGTTTCTTATAAGGAAAAATGAAAACAATAATAATAATAAAGGTAAATGGACAATAGGAATCATTTTTTCCTCATTTCCCTTCTAAAATCAAGACTAAAGCCTGCAGAAGTAGAAGGGAAGATTTTGCAGTGGCTCAGCAAGAATCTCTTCATGTCCAAAGACTGCAACCCAGTCACAGGCTGAGCCAGAACAGATCTTGTGAATGACTGCTTCTTCACAGGTGGACGTGACCTGAGACACGAGGATCCCACTGCCTCTACATGGCTGCTTCTGCAAATAAACTTCAACATCCACTGTCCAAAAAGAGATAAATGTATTCATGAATACAGCCTTGGAATAGCCCTCAAAACACTGTCTCCTTGTAGCCAGGAATTTTCAGTCCATGTATTTGATTGTAGCTATCTCAACTTGCACTGATCCCTTTGAGCTTCGATGACTTTACCAGGGTTACAAAGAAGTAAATGACCAACCAAAGAATTAACTTTCAGGTTAACACTTTTCATTCTGAGCCATCCTTATGCTATATCCTTTTTCCCATGATGTGCACAAGCAAGTTGCAGTCTAAAGCAGGATCAGATACAGTCACTTCCCTAAAGCTGTTTTCTCCGTGCATGTACTAGACTAAAGAAAAATGCACCTAACTGTTAAAGAAGCAGGATTTTTCTTCAGGGTTTCTTGGTGCAAATATCAGGTACAAGAACGAAGCTGAAATGGTTTTCACATGTCACCAGACTCAGAAATGAAAGCATACCCTTATCAATATGCAGAGTTTGAGTGTATTTTATTTTTCATGATGTGGCAGTGTAAACAAAAAGCCCACAAACACGCACCAGTAATGTCAAATGGAACATTTGTACTCACTGATTTTCCTAACTGACTTGCTTTCAGGAGGCATTTGTATTAATATTTGTTTGATGTTTAGCAAATCTCCCTCTCTGTTCTTCTGATAAAATATTAAATCTGGGTTCTTTTGAAGACACTTTAGCTGCAGTCTAGTATCTGGCATTCTTTGCAAGCATTAAAGTCCAAAGTATAACGTGTAGCAACTTCAGTTCTAGTCTTGCTGCAGGAAAAAAGGGTAGCAAAGCTCCCTTTAACGCAGTAGGAGCAGGACCAGGTTATTACAGGGAAATATGTTCAGCATATACCCTCTTCTGCTTCTCAAAGTTTCTTTCAGAAGGTGTGAGTTATATTCTGCAAATTCACAGAGGCGTTTCAACTCATGAAGAAATAGTTCCACTGCAAGCATCAGAATTACTTGCCTGGGTAATGTGTATAACCCCAAGCATTTTACTGAAATTATCAGCTTATCCTGAAGATACAACAGTTTATGCCAGGAACAGATCTAATATAGTGTAATTTAATTCATCTGCATTATCAGGTCACACAAGTGGTGAGCCTGATCCTGTGGAAAGAATCAATATATAAAGTCTGAATGAGTTCAGTCATCTCCACTAACTATTGGAGTTATGGGACAAGAAAAAAAGATACTGAGAAAAAAATGGGTTCGTACATAAAGTCTGTGCAGCAGACATGGTGTCAACTGCGACCTGGAGTAAAATTCACTGAGCAGTGTGTCCTAAAATCAGCCTAAAATCAGCTTAGAAACAATAGTCATGACCCTAGCACTGGGCACTCAATCTCAGCAAAGGAGTGGCTGGATTTAAATCATGCCTCTGACCCAAACTTTCCAAATTGGTAACCATGGGGATTTAGTTTATTTCCTTGATGCTGTGCATTGCTGAGAATTTGCACTTCATTTTCTGAACAAATCTATAGTTTAACCAGNTTCCAATCCCAAACAGCAGCTAGCGATCCTGGTGGCCTGGCTTCAGCTAAGTCAAAGATTAAGCTACCCTTGTTAGTTTACTGATTGGAGACTTGTTTCTTTAGCATTTCTCTCTCTCTCTCTCTCTCTCTCTCTCTCTCTCTTTTTTTTTTTTTTA
>VXAL01001156.1:166626-179147 GCA_013399475.1 Chauna torquata | reverse complement strand
TGTTACTCTGCTTTGCCTGAAAGCTGCAGCATCTCACTGTTTATTATTCCCACTACAGTCAAACCCTGTCCAAAATTAACACGTTGCATTCTGCAGCTGCTTTCCAGATCCAGTTATGCCAAAATGCAAGGAAATGTAAAACAAACACATGGAAGCTCTTTCAATTAGGACAGAATTTGATCCTGAAAAAGAAATTAAGCAGATAGGCAGTTTTACACTGATGTGTAAGCCTAACTGAACATTTATGAAGTTAATCATCTGTTTAAAGTGAGTGCAGGATCAGGTCCTAGGCGAAAATGAAAAAGCTGCAGTAACAAGTGTATTTATGTTCTGTATTCCTTCTGGACTTTTATTAAGATCAAAGAGCTCTCTGAAAAGCAGGAAAGCAAATAGGTTGCAGATGAACGAACAAAAAGTTTCTAAGCAATTACTGATTTAAAGCATCATTTTTCTTTAAAACTGCTAGATTCATTGCTGGCACAAACAAATAACTGCATAAAACTCAACTCTCCCTCCTAATTCCTCAAAAATCATAATAAAAATGAATCAGTAATTGAAAGTCAATGGGAGTTAGGCACCTTTTGTGCATTTGAAAATCTCCCCCAAAGCCTTTTCATCTATGCCTTGCTGTTCTCTGCCTGGATTTTATGAGGGTTTATTAAGAAGTAGCCATTTGAGACTCCAAATACAAAGCAAAAAAAAAGGGAAAGAAAAAAAAGAAGAAGAAGAAGAAGAAGGAAAAAGAAGAAAAAAGAAAAAAAGAAAAAAAAAGAAAAGAAAAGGCAAAAGTCAATAAAACCAGAAAACTAGCTGGTCTGATCAGTGTCAAGTTACATTGTTTTCAACTTGAATTAACTGTAGCCATCAATAAAACTATAGAAATGGGGAAGTCGCTGTTATAAATTAATGATTATTTGCCATGAGCTTTAACAGGGCTGTGTGCACCACATTTTATTGTGATGGTTTATTCTTATTTGGTACAACAGTAATTGGGTCTTAAACATGATAAAGCATCTTAAAGGCTGCATTGGTAGCAGAGCTGTCTGCAGCAGGTTTTTAACTCTAGTCAAAAAAGGTTAATCAAAGCTAATGAATCCATTTTATCCATTGCCACAAGTATATCAAAAAAATGTACCACCAGGTGAAGGAGCTAAAATATGAGTTGTTCAACTGTGAACATACATTTTCAACATGGTAATTCTGCCAGCCCCTTGTTATATATTGGGTATCTTAATAGTTTGCTGTGCTTCTAAGTCTGCTGCTGGAAGAGGAGGGGAGAGGGCTGATGCTTGCAGAGAGACAGGGAGAGCTGTCTTGCAGCTGACAGTGCTAGGACAGCAGCAAGGCTGTGCCGTGCACCTCCTCAGAGCAGCCTGGTGTTCTGTATGATGGATATAGGGAGCCCTGTAATAAGTCTAACTCATTGGACCACACTTTTGTTATAAAGTGTGCATAAAGTGTGCAGTCCACAGCCAGCAAGCAAAGCCTTATGCTGTTGGATGGTGCCTCCTCTGTAGCTGCTCCCTCTCCCCAGCAAGCACAGTTCACCTTTACCTTTGCTCTTCTCCCCTCCTTTTCCTCTCCACAAGCATGTCTTAAAGTTTCTTGCAGTTTTGCAAACCTGGGGAGAAGGTCAGGGGGAAAGGACCAGGACAGCACGTTTGGGCACATGTGTGTTTGCATGCATGGAGAGAAGGAAGACTTCTGTGCTTGTCACTGCGCAAGATTAGAGAAAACTAATTAGGGTGATACTGCTACCATCCCACCCTTACAAGGTATCCTGTTAGTAACCCCCTTAACTTCATGGATGAGGTAAGAAGGCAAAGTCTGGCCCTTAGTAATTTTTAGATGGTGCTCTGTTGATGTGATGAGGGAGGAATTTTCCTGGGCACCTCCAGGCCAGTTTTGCTAAGGTACAAATGCTGTTGCTTGAATCCCAAAACCACCAGCAAAGGAGAAGCAGCAGCCTGCTCCCAGCCCACCCTTACAGCCCTAAACAGGCATTGAGCAGTGGAAGCAGACAGCATCCGAACTGTGGCTGTAATCCTGCAATCTCTGCAACTACAAATTGCAAACCCTGCGATTTTTTTCTCTCTCTTTTTTCTTTTTTTTTTTCCCCCCTCACCTCAGGCTGCAACCAGTGGTCAGAGCAGTTCAGACAGGTCAGGCGTGCTGGGTGTTGAGCTAATGGAGACTTATTAAAATGGGAAAAAAAGGCAGATGCCTCCACTCTCATCACCCCCAACCAGCACCTACCAGTTTCAAGGTTTGTGGGTAGGTGGGGGTGAAGTTAATGCTGATATAAAAGAAGGCGCAGCCAGCTGAAAACTGAGTGGGGAGATGCCCCAGGACTAATTTCAGCCTCGACGCGAGAGAGACACAGAGCAGGTTTCAGCACAACACCCCTCTGACTACCCCCCTCACTTTCACAAGCTGCAGACCCCTCTTCCCCATTGCTCAATTTGAAAAAAAAAAAAAAAGCCCCAAACTATTTGCAATATTCAGGGCCTGCTGGACTTCAGCTAATTAGAAAAAATGGGTTTCTTCTCCCACCCCCTCCTGCTCCCCCTCTTCCCTTTCTTTCTCCAGCACCTTTTCTTTCAAACGTTTAGTCTCAGGAGGGGGAATCCAGCCTCTTGGCTGGGCTGTTTTCAAAACACGCCTTTGAATGCTTCTCCCTAATTCACGTCTTTTGTTTTTCCGCTTTTGTGTTTGCCAGTTTGACCATATAACGTTATACATCTGGTGTATAGCTTGTTGGGGGCTTTCTTTCTCCCAGGGATCCTATGCATTCCCTATAGGACCCTCCTGGGCTTCCATTTGAGCTATCATGTAACATAAAGGGGGCTAAAGCAGGGCCAAGGGGATGAAAGGGAAGGAGGGCAGTAAGCGGGGGACATCCAGGGAAGAGTGCGTCTGACACACACGCAAAATAAAATGGGGGGGAGGAGTATAAAAAAGAGCTGAAAAGCATTCTTTCGCTCTTTCCTTTTCTTCTCGCGCTGTTTCGGCCGGACGCTGCGTCAGGCAGGCACTGGCCCTCTGTGGGAAAGTGAGGCGGCCACAGAATAGATAACTCATTTGAATTCCAGCGACATATTCGTATATAAAGCAAAAGTGGTGAAGGGGAGAGGGGCTGGAGCCGGGGGCTGCGGGGAGCTGGGGGCCGCCGCGGGTGAGAGGCAAAGCTTCCTTAGCTCCCACAGCTGGGACCCCCGTCCCGTCCTGTCCCATCCTGTCTCCTGAGTCCATGGACTGGCAGCCTCAGCTCCAGCCAGGCCTTTCCCTTTCCCCTCCCTTTTTGCTGAGAAAACAGGAGTTGGCTGAGCACATTGGATTCTTGCTGTTTTTGGCGATATCCTTCACTGCGGCCTCTGCAGCTGCTGATGTTTATTGTTGTGGTTGATGCTCCTCTTGGAGATGGCCGTGGTGGGGTGCGGGAGCGAGTCCAGCCCACAGCCACCCTCCTCGCTGCACAGGCTCCAGCCCTCATCCCCTCCCTTTTAGGGATGGTGAAGGGAGGGTATTGCCCCCCACAGACCCACCAGACAGCCACTCTTCAGTTGCTTGAACGTGATCTTTATGTCCATTTTAGAGATGGGGAAACTGAGGACTGAATGATGTCAAGTATCTCAGCCAAGGTCCCAGCCCAGAGCCGCTGTATTGAGCCCTACGCAACAAGCAGGGCTTCCTCCAAGCTGGCTGCCCAGCCCTTCATTTCAAAGAAAAAAAAAAAAAAATCAAATAAAAGAGCAAAGATGAACTTTTTGGCCAACAGAGCTTGAGAACTGAGGACACAGCTCAGACCTTCTCTGTGCCCTCTTTAAAGACTGGCCTTTGGGCTAGGCATGAAGAGGTGTATATCGTGTTAAACGCTCAAGTGTATGAGCCCTTACATAAGATTTATTTATTATATACATATCAGATGGTCACAATTTATAGGTCATTTTAGAATTCAATTACATATGTAATTGCCTATAATAAATTTATAAGCAGCTGGACAGATGTAACTAGTCATATTGTAAATAATAATTATATATATAAATATGTACATGCACACCTGTAAATATGCATGTGTGCACATACTTATATATAAAGCTAAAATATGGACAGGACAGGTTTTTCTCATCTCCTGTACTATAGCTGTAAAGGCTTGTGCAAGAAGTTTTAGATAGCATTCACTTTCCAGTGCACTGACCAGGCAAACACATGATGGAAACATATGTTCTCCTCCACATCCACATTGAGATTCCTCCAAAAATCCTAATTAGACAGTCAATAACAAAAGCTCTGAAAACTGTGTAGTTCAAATTCCAAGTATTTTTTATGTTCCATTTTCTTGCTAGATTTCCTTTCTTCTCTTTTTTTTCTTCTGTTTTTAAATAATTTTAGGCAACGAAAAAGTCACCCTGCCATAAAGCATACACAAACTGCATGGAGATTGCGTATGTTACATAAATTACGGTGGGGACAGATTTCTGCCAAGATGAAGTCTGCTTCTGTGACACCACTGTGTAAAACCACAAAGCTCCAAAATGGAAACCAGAGATTCACAGAGATCCTCCTAAGCCAGCATCGCTGATATTCAGAAGGGCAGGATTTGGCCCCAGGCTGAAAACCTGATTTATTGAGTCATTGTGACTGAGGAAGGGAGCACAAACCCAGGCCTCCTTTCTCTTTCCACTCCACATTAACTACAGTCTCAAAGATCCTTTTCCTTCCCTAAAATGTCATGACCACGCCAGGCTGGATTCAGCCCAGCCAAAGGCATCTTGAGCTGCTCCCACGCAGGGCACCTCCTCCCTCGGGTCCCCTGGGCAGGCCACCCGCCCATCAGCAGCCACCGCCTCCTCCAAGCTCTTGCAGCTCTCGGGAGCAGCAGCAGCAGGTGAGAACACGGTGGCTGCTTAGAAAAATAACGCTTTGCCAATTGAACAACACCCTTTAAAATTTCAGCTATTAACAAGTCTTTACAGAAACAGGAACTGCCAGTAACAAACTTGATTTCTAATGTCCCCTAGGTAATAATAACTCTCTAATTTGACTGTGTCCCAACTGGCCTTGTAGAGCAGTTATTGCTAGAAGGGTTTGGAAGGTTTTTTTTTTTTTTTTTAAGTTCTGTGTTGTTTTGTTTTCCAGCAGAGAAGCCTCATTTCTTTGAAAAGGGGGAGTGGAGGCAGTGAAGGGCAGTGGGGGGTACAACATGTGGAAGTTTAATGTGGGAGCTGCTTATTGGAATGAAGATGTTGGGTTTGGCATGAAGATTGCAATCAGCTGGCTGCTTTGACACTGCAAGAACCTTTCAGTGATGAAGACAAGCCCGAAGGATTAGGATGTGAAGCCTACCCTGCCACCTTCAGCGAGCAGGGGGATGGAAGGAGTTGTCTTTTTTGGTTACGTCTTCACAAGACCCAGAGGATGGAAACCTTCCTGGTTAATCAAGGTCAGCCTCAGCCCATCACTGATCAATGAAGTCCTGCTTTTAAGAGAAGTGATACAGCAGAGGTCCAATCACTCTGCACGAACATGAATTTATCTCGAGAGGATTTCATGTGCAACCCTCAGTGCCAGCTGTACGGAGGGCTGCACACTTTGGGAAAGTTGGTGGCCTTCTCCCAGGCAGCTGTCAAGCAGCACAAAGGGATCTGAATGAGCTGACTTAAGCAAACCATATTTAAAAAGCAGCGGTAATGCGAGGCATGTATTTCTCTGGCTTTGTTGGAGTTGACAGGAAATATTGAGGTCTATCAAGTAGTGGTCCTGCTGGTGAAAAGAAGATGTGATTTTGCGCGTGTGTCTTTGCATCCATCTCTGTTTAATTATATTGCATTCCCAAGTGCCGGGTAAAGCCTAATGAGCTGATGGCAACAGGATCCTGGCATTTTGGCTGCATTTTTAGATGCTCTGATGCATCAAGAATTTGAGAAGTAAAAACTGCTGCCGCAACCACCACTGAACATAAATGCTATGGATCAGGCTTGGAAAAAAATAAAATCAGTCATGCCCACTGCAAACTGGCTCTAAGGAAATCCCAGAGCACAGGCTGCAATCCTTGGTCATGGATAACCGCCTCCTGCTCACACCACCGGGACGTAGTCAGCATGAATGAAGGCAGCAGGAACAAGCTTGGTTTAATCCCTGGAGGCAGGAGTGCTGCAGCGCGTTGCTCAGGGTGGACATCACTGGTGTGTCCTGGCAGAAAGGAATTGTCTCTGCCCTGACAGTATCCCTGTCATTGTCATGGGTTTTGCTGTTATCCGCAGAGCTTCGGCTAATGCTGTAGGCAAGCAAACATTGGCCCAGCTGGAGCTCATGAACTTTCAGTCGCTAATATTCACATGATGCACACTGATCGGACACTGTATCATTTCCATTTCCCAAATGACTGACCTTTAGCTTTTCAGCTTTGTTAGGAGGATATAACACAATTTCCCAGAGAACAGGCTCTCATGCAGAAAGCTGTTCCTGAGTGGGAACACAAATACTGGGACAAGAGTGAACTTTACATAAACACTGAGATCAAAACTTTGCTGGTAAGAACAGCCAGGAAGAGAAGACTGCGCTAGAAAATGAGATTCACTGGAGTAATTTGTGTGAATATTCAGTAAGCCTTCCTACATACAGATTTCTTCCAGCTTCCTTCATAGTAAACTTAATATCTAAATATTTCTAGTGTTGCCAATTCTTAAAATAGCTCCTGAAGTCCCAGCTCCTGGAAGCATGTGATTACATGGGAAATTAACTTCCATTTACCAAAAACAAAAGCACTTCTCTAAACCTCAAAAGTTCAGGGAAAAGATGGGAACATGGTTTCTGAGTGTCAAAATACAGGACGTAGATTAAAAGAATCTCAGTGCCTTCAGCCTCTTAAAAATAACACAATATTCAAAACTTTACCACTTAAGTCTAACAGCGTAGCTCAGAAGGTGGCGTAATGCAACATATGGAAATTTTTCTATCTTATTTATTCTAAGGCTTTAATGTGACAGCAGAAAGGCCGCTGTAGTATGTCTCCACTTTGATTGTACTGGGTGAAAAAATAAAAACAACAGGGAAAAAAAAAAAAAAAGACCTTTCTCATCCTTCCTATCTCTTCTTGATACTATTGCATAACAACTGCTCTCAAACACACAGTGTGCCTGAAGTATCCCTAGAAACGATCAAAGATGGCAGTATTTTTTTTTTTCCCCCAAAACTTCCTTTTGGCATTTCAGAAAATATACTTTTTCTTCAATTTCTAGTGCCCTTATTTCTATATATGAGATCTTTCTGCATCAGAAAATAAAATAAAATATAATAAAATATAAAAGCAAAATTTGTAGCCTTGCAATAAATGAGGTGAACTACAGAAGCCTCCTGTTCGGGGAGGGAAATTGCTTCCAGTTAAACAAAGAAATTTAGGGTCTTCTGCTTTTCAAGAAAATACCATACATATGGCCTTTGAAATTTGTCACTGAAGAGTGTTTAGCTCTAAGGTAAAATTCAGCACTTTATAGCATTTCAGCTGCAAGACTCTTGCTTTTTTTTTTTTTTTTTCTTTTTCTCTCTCCTTTTTTTTGGCCTGCAGCCCAATGTGAATGTATGATCACTAGCACAATAGTTAAACATCTGAGTCTTTTTGAAGTGCCTTCAACATTGTGGTGATGTGATAAGGTTTTTTTCCCATCACCCAGGCAATTCAGGGAAGAAAATTCAGCCTCCCCCCAGTGGTGGCGAGGAAAATCCAGCAGCATCCGCCTGGGTGATGCCTAAAAAGCTCGCTTGCTGCCACTTCATAGTAAATGTGGTGCCTGTAGGTGCCTGTCTGTGCAAGCATTCCTGCCCAGTGCAAAGGCTTTCTTTTCTTTTCTTTTCTTTTCTTTTCTTTTCTTTTCTTTTCTTTTCTTTTCTTTTCTTTTCTTTTCTTTTCTTTTCTTTTCTTTTCTTTTCTTTTCTTTTCTTTTCTTTTCTTTTCTTTTCTTTTCTTTTCTTTTCTTTTCTTTTCTTTTCTTTTCTTTTCTTTTCTTTTCTTTTCTTTTCTTTTCTTTTTTCTTTTCTTTTCATGGGTGAATAATTCAATAAATTTTCAATAAATTTCTCCCAGCATTTTTTTTCTTTTGGAAATCAATGGAAATAACTAAGGAAAAGTCATTCAAAAAAGAATGCCAAATGTTGATACAGAGGAGAAGGGCTGAAGCCAGGACACTGCGAACAGGTTGCAATGAGTCCCCCTGCCCCAGCGTAGTGGATTGCTTCTGACTGTAATGATTCACGTGTGGGTTTTCAAACGGTGAAGGGTTAAGGGGGCTTTAGCACAAACCAGGCCAGGATGTGATCCTGTCTCATACAACACACCTGCAGATATGTAGCTTCATGGTTATATCCCTCCTCTAAATTGAATCTGTGTCAGCCTCTGACCCTGGCAGCACGAGGATCTGTCCCATGTACCCCTCCAGCCCACTAATATTTCTGCTGCGAACAGGGGATGTGCCATAACGTGTTTCCTCGGGACTGCATCACCTCTGAAAAGAGATAGAGATCAGATGCATTTCAGGCAGTAAATGATGGAACCATCCTGAAATCACAAATCACCAAGAAACAAACCTTTGACAGAATGAGGCAGGCAAGGGGCTTGCATGCAGGCATGCTGCTTTGGGTGGGTGTCTCATCCCCTGGCAACTTGTTCATTAAAAGCCTCTGAAGGTCTCGTGATTTCTCCCAGGCCAGAACAGGAAAACGTTGGAATCTCCAACATTTTCCTGGGCTGAGAAATATGTTTCCCATGGAGCTCCACCCAGATGTGCAGATGTTTGCTCTACCCAGTGAAGTCCCCAGAAATATTCCTGCTGGGTGGAAATGGCTTTGCCCTGCACAAAACATGGCACCGTTTTTAGTTATTGGCCACATCCTTTTGTAATTATCTTTGTGAGAGGCGTAACCTATACCCCAGAGGGCTCTTTGCAGGACGGAAAAGCCAGTCATTCCTCAAGCAGCAGGACCTAATGAAGCCTTGCCTCAGGGGCATTCCTCTGTCCTGATTCTCTGATGTCTAATAAAGGTTGCACTCATGAGACAGCCCTCTCCTCCATTAACAGCCCTTCTGTCCTCTGCCTGGTGGCTTATTCTCACAGTGGTTGTGGCAATATAATAGCTTGGAGGTCACTACGCTCTGCCAGATACTGCTGGAGTCAGACAGAGGTTTCAGAAACGATGGGAGAGGGGTAAGATAAGAAAGACAACAACGTATACACCCACAGAGTATGGCCACAGGGATGCCCTTTCCTTAGGAAGTGGGGCTAAACAGAAGTGAAGAAAGATTTCTTCCCCATGAGCTGTGTTCTGAATGTGTAATTCTGCTGGCTGGCAGACACCCTTTCGGCACCCACAAAAAGCTGTTGCAGGGAGTGGTAAGTGTCCCAAACTCTCTGGTCTGTAGCTGCTGTGTGAAATGTCCCTGTTCCTTCACATGGGAGCTGCCTGGGAGAACAGGATCACAGCTTCAGTACTGGGTAAGCTGAGCCTGAGCAGGCGGAGTTGTCCTTGTCCCTGTCCCTGTCCAGCCTGCTCTGGCTCGTGGGATAATACCAAGCTATTCAAGGTGCAGCCCTGCTGCTACCAGCTGGACTGTGCCACCATACAGCTTCGTTTCAGAGGGTTAAAGCATGTTAGCAGGAGAGGCTGCAGTAAACACAAGGGCTATACACAGAGCATCAACCAGTTTCCCTGTCATTGCCATGGCACTGATATTAGGAAGCAACAGAAGCTGAATAAGGAGCCCTGTAAAATCCACCTGCCTCAGTATGATGAGCTGAGAGGAAAGACATGAAGCTTTCCTTAGGCTCATCTTTGGTACCCAGTTCTTCGCTATGCATTCGTCTAACTCCCACTGGTATGCTTGCAAGTCTGATGGAGTAATTTTCCCGCTAGGATTTCAGTCTGGATTCGAGGCTTACTGGGTGCCATCAAAACTATGTGAAACTTTCTGCTTACCTCATCTTTTTACATACGTAAAAAAAGCCCATTCCATATATATGTATATTCACACACATACATATATACATATCCACGTATTCCAGACCCAAAAGGTAGGTTAGTAATAAATAAAACTGTATTTTTCAAAGAAGGTATTTTATACGCATATATATATATACATACATATATATACTTGAGATCAGAAAGGTATGAGCTGGTAATAAATACTGCTATATTTTTCAAAGGAGGTATTTTAAATTGATTTGATTACAATAGAGCTGACACGTACTGCGCAAAAAGAACAAGCATTCGAGAAATTCATTTACTGGCTATTATAAATGAATTTCCCCGTCTGTTGTTCCTTTTGTGCAGTATGTGTCAGCTCTATGGTAATCAAATCAATTTAAAATACTTTCTTTAAAANTAAATTACCTACTTAAAAAAACATACATTGTACATAGGACTTACTTTCTCCACGAGCCAAGAAAAATACCCCAGCCTTAATCAGAGCTTTTCCTCCTTTGTCCATCTGTCTTTCAACTGCTCCGTCTGACGGAACTAGCTGACTAGTTTTGAGGTTAGTTGGGACTCTAATTGTTTTGGTGTTAGAACCAAGGGAAGGGAGTGGACATTTTCATTCATTTTTCACTCCAGAGGTGCTTTCTCCCATAAGTGCTTCACTTCACTGCCATGCCATGACCTGTGCCATCTCCCTGAGCTTGGCATAGGAGATGGAGCTAATTGACACCAGCAAGCTCAGAAGGGAAGCAGCTTCAGCCAAAGCCAGATATTTCAGCACACTGGAGGGCAACAGATCTGTACATGGGCCAGATTCACGTTCAGTGCTCATCGGGTAAGATAAACTGGCCCACAATATTAGATGGCCTGCAGTTCACGTTGTTCCCTTTCCTGAGGTCTGCATTAGGTATTCAGAGAAGCTCATGGGTCACCTGTGGAATTTGCATAGTAACTCCGCCCATGTTTCCCCCGAGGTGGTCTAAAGTAGGGTTAATATTACACTACCCCTACTTGGATTGCAGTTGAATATACAGCGTATTAATCCTAGCTGTTTTCACTTCCTCATCCTCATTAAGCTCTTATCTTCTTTTCTTTTTTTTCTGGTCTTTGTCTTTTTGGATGGTTTTATAGTTTGTTTGAGGCTTTTAAGTCTTCTTAGTATGTCATGAGTCATTCAAAGGAGTGTTTCTAGCAATACATTTCACATGTTAAATATAACCAGAAGGAATGATCTGGTGATTAAAGAATAAAAAGTCTGGCTTCTTTTCTTAGCATTGTCATTAGACTAATTGTCTGTGATCTCAGGCAGGTCATTTCACCTCTCTGCTTTAGTTTCCTCACCTTTAAAATGGCAACAAACCCATACACAGCATTTTTGTCATATTTAGTCTGTTCAGGTTTAGCTCATCAAGACAGAAGCTTTGTGGTTTTTTTTTGTTTTGTTTTGTTTTGTTTTTCTGCNTTTCAGAGGGTTAAAGCATGTTAGCAGGAGAGGCTGCAGTAAACACAAGGGCTATACACAGAGCATCAACCAGTTTCCCTGTCATTGCCATGGCGCTGATATTAGGAAGCAACAGAAGCTGAATAAGGAGCCCTGTAAAATCCACCTGCCTCAGTATGATGAGCTGAGAGGAAAGACATGAAGCTTTCCTTAGGCTCATCTTTGGTACCCAGTTCTTCGCTATGCATTCGTCTAACTCCCACTGGTATGCTTGCAAGTCTGATGGAGTAATTTTCCCGCTAGGATTTCAGTCTGGATTCGAGGCTTACTGGGTGCCATCAAAACTATGTGAAACTTTCTGCTTACCTCATCTTTTTACATACGTAAAAAAAGCCCATTCCATATATATGTATATTCACACACATACATATATACATATCCACGTATTCCAGACCCAAAAGGTAGGTTAGTAATAAATAAAACTGTATTTTTCAAAGAAGGTATTTTATACGCATATATATATATACATACATATATATACTTGAGATCAGAAAGGTATGAGCTGGTAATAAATACTGCTATATTTTTCAAAGGAGGTATTTTAAATTGATTTGATTACAATAGAGCTGACACGTACTGCGCAAAAAGAACAAGCATTGGGGAAATTCATTTACTGGCTATTATAAATGAATTTCCCCGTCTGTTGTTCCTTTTGTGCAGTATGTGTCAGCTCTATGGTAATCAAATCAATTTAAAATACTTTCTTTAAAAAACATACATTGTACATAGGACTTACTTTCTCCACGAGCCAAGAAAAATACCCCAGCCTTAATCAGAGCTTTTCCTCCTTTGTCCATCTGTCTTTCAACTGCTCCGTCTGACGGAACTAGCTGACTAGTTTTGAGGTTAGTTGGGACTCTAATTGTTTTGGTGTTAGAACCAAGGGAAGGGAGTGGACATTTTCATTCATTTTTCACTCCAGAGGTGCTTTCTCCCATAAGTGCTTCACTTCACTGCCATGCCATGACCTGTGCCATCTCCCTGAGCTTGGCATAGGAGATGGAGCTAATTGACACCAGCAAGCTCAGAAGGGAAGCAGCTTCAGCCAAAG
>VXAL01001156.1:112881-161580 GCA_013399475.1 Chauna torquata | reverse complement strand
AAAAAAAAAAAAAAAAAGACCAACAACAATAATAATAATAATGGTCAATCATAAACTGATATAGTGCCGGCTTTCCCTCCCTTTTCGCCACCTTACAGGATATCCCGTCTAGCAGCAGGAACAAAACGTGGAAATGAATCAGTCAACAGAGCATTTTCTCCCATTAAAGCTGTTGGCAATTTTGACCCGTGCAGGGGAAGTTGCACATTAAGATGGATATTCCTAATCTGTAGGGACAACTGTCCTCACTGTGGGATGTAGGTTTTTTTTTTTTCTCTCTCTCTTTTTTTTTCCTTTTTTTTTAGCCAAAGGATGTCATAGGTGAACGCATTTCTGCTGTGCACAGTGCGAAAACACACACAGCAGAAAGCCTGAAAATTGTTAACCCCTTCTTATTTGAGCTGCCTATGCTCTTTTACTTTCTCTCTCTTCCTTTTCTCTCAGTTTGCAAGAATCTACTGCTCTGTCCTATTGCTATTTACCTTAATAATGCTCAGTAAATCTATTATTTTCCAACCTTGGGAAACTTTGGTTTTTATTTTCTCTTATAATCCTATAGCTGATACTCAGTGACAGCAGAAGAATATTAAGGTGCTGGACGAGATTCATTTTCCGTATTATCACTCACAGATCTTCCACTTTTGCAGGGTGGGAGAATGTGAGTTCTGTGCCTAAACAAGGACCAGGAGCCAGAACTGAAGTTTTGCTTCCCACTGCAATAACAACTGGAAGTCAGAGACATGTCATCTCTCCTATTCGCATCTCAAGTCCCTTAAATACCCCAGGGAACCACCCCATTAAGAACCAGGTGCTAATATGGTCATGTTATGTCACAAAAAAAAAAAAAAAAAAAAAAAAATCATAACGATCATTTGTGATTAGGAAAAGAGAAGCTTCATTTTACACGCTGGGGACTAAAACTGAGAAACTCAGCGGTTTCTCTATGGTCATATAGGAAATCTGTGGAAGAGCAAGGCCCTGAGATCAGCTCTGCCTGATGTCCCGATTACATTTTCTACCCTGGTTGATTTTTCATTACTGCAGTAGTTACCTACTAATCTAATGACAGTTACTCCACTCACCAGGGGCGTGTAAAGACCAATTCATTCCAGATTGGAAAGTTCTTTGAGAAACCCTGAATGGAAGGTGCTATAGAAGTGCAATGTGTTATTAATAATCTCTCCTATCTGCATAAATCTCCATTGAATCCTCCCGGTATCATTAAAAGTAAAATAATCCCTCAGCACAGCTGAAGAGCTCAAACCTTCTTTCCCCTTTGTAGGTGTCTGGCTGGTTGCTAAATGGAAAAAAAAGGCCACACAAAACGCTGACATCTTTTTGTGACCCTCGCGGAGCTACGTGGAGCTAATGAGTTTGTTTTCACTTTTGTAGATGAAATTTCCAGGGGTGGAGGGAATCCGGGGTGGTGCTGGGAAACCGCAGTGCAGCTCCCCGGGAACTTGGCTGAGACCACCAAACTTGTTTCATGTGTGGCCTCCCCTTTTGCCTCATTGGACCAGAATTATTTAATGAGCCTTCTGAGAAATGGAGCTCTGGTCCCTTAAGCTGGAAAAGGATGGTGCAGTGCTCGGCTAGCAGACCACACAGTTTTCAGGCTCTCTTCTTTGCAAGAGGCTGCAACCACTCCTTTCCTTTCAGCAGCTGATGGTGAAAGTGGGGAGAAAGAGAACAATAACAAAACAAAATTGCTTCCCACAGCTGAGAAAATCACCCTCCCTTTATTATTTTTTTTCCCCTTTAGGAAAGAAATAAATAAAAGCGAAAGAACCCAAATGGGATCTCTCCCTCTTCAAACATACAAATGATCTTATGTTAGCAGTTGGGATTAAACATCTGTCTGGTGGTTATGTGATCATAACAGATGCTGTGTGCAAACGTTTCCTGCTAGCTTTGTTTTGGTTAATATTGTTTGTGTAGCACATTGGGTTGCATTCAGCTGAAGGGATATAGTGTGTTTTTGTTCCTCCCCCCCACTTCTGCTCAACTTCAAGCAGCTCCATCATCTTTTCAAAAAGAAATTGGAGGCGGGGGCGGAGGGGAAGAGGGTCATTGACTGATGTCATATGGAAAGTGATGTCATACAGTACTGATGAAATGGCAATCCACCCGGGTTTTCAGCCGCTTTGATGTTATGTTAGGCCTTTTTCCTCTCTGTTAGGTTGCCCTTGGGTCCACTTGGCCATGCAGCTGGAAATAAATATAGGGATATCGTAATGAGTTTCATCGTGCAACTGGAGGGCCATGGAGCTCAACTGCTCGGGATTTCCACTGTTCTTTATGAGAGGCTGTGTTTCCTAAAGGAACCAGATAGATGCTGACCCTGCAGTCTTTGACGACATTACAGATTTTATTTTTCAGGGTATTTTTATACTGCTTTTACAGATAGGTAAACTGAGGCACACAGTGGTATCTTAAGCTGTCCTGGTCAGAGAATATCTCTGCAGCAGGACAAGGAGCTCCAACATTCTCAACCCTCCCTCTTAATCTCTTCTCTGTTAAAAGTCTTACAGATGGGAGTGAGACTTGCCCACTTGTTCCCACCTGGTTGAGGATCAGCCCCTGCATTTACACTCTTTAGCCTCATCACCATGCTGCAGTGCATCCAGCTGGACAGCCCTGCCCTCTGCAAAGCTCTCTTCACTGGTCTGAGCCTCAGATGTGGCTTAGCAGGAAGACCCTCCTTCTGCAAAGAGATGCACCTTGCTGGCCAGATGACATCCTTCAGGGAAAAAAAAAAAAAAAGTCCTTTGAGAGGTCTGTATGCTTCAGCCAAAAAGAATCACTATTAATCCGTGTAACTAAGAATAAAAGTCCTTTTCTTCCTACCATTCTAACCTTGTGAACCCCTGCTGAAGCAGACAAACAGTGCAGAAGTGTTCACTATCTAAGGATTGCCGTTGCTGGAGTGCGAGGGTAGAGGACACACATTGCAGGGACAACTTAATCTTGCGAGTAGATGGGCATGGAAATGATGGCAGCCAAGGCAGACGAGTGGATATTCAAACCTGTCCTGGTCAGCCCAAGCACTGACATCTACTCTGTGAGCTCTGTCCTCCTATTAATTGTTTCATTTTAACTTCTCTCCATTTGCCCGGTTGTGGTAGTTTGTGTGTTAACACTTACCAATCACTTCTAGCCAAAAAAAGATTAAAATGATTCATGTTAAATAGCTTCTGGGCAGCCTTTTGCAATACTGAGGGATTTGGGGTCTTTTCACTATAATTACTTTGAAATGTGACTTCCTTTTCCTGGAAAAGAGGGCTGGTCCAGTGAATGAAATACCCAGCTGGAGACTGTAAAAGTTTTTGTTCAGTGACTGTTTCAACCACAAACATTCTGTGTAAGATCAAGAAATTAATTTTAACTCCCTTGTGCCTCAGTTTCCCCTGTTCTAATTGTTCTTGATTGCTTTTTTTTAATAAATAGTTTTGATGAATCAACATTTCTCGGTGGAAATAGTTCTTTTAAACATTTTTCTCCCACCTTTTTCCAGCACTCATACAATGCTTCTCTCTTTTGTGAGGTTTTTAGGAGAAGTCATTCAATTAATTACAGCGAGTCTCTCAAATATCATGGTGATGAGGGTCACATGAGGGTAGGTAGCTCATTTTCAATGAAGCTGTTGCCTTCCTAAAAATAGTAGATCCAGTTTTATTCCTGAGGAAGGCAGTAGCCTGCCAGGGACTAAATTTAAGAATGCAAAGCCTTTTGGACAAGAAAAGGCAAAGAGTCCCATAGCCACCTTTTGGTTCAGAAGAGGAGGATAAATTGTAGGAAAGCTACATTTATGAGCTTCAGCTTATCTCATATGTGATGGGAATCAGTTGGAAATTAAAATCCACCCTACTGACTGTGACCACACACGTAGTCCATTGGAAAGGCAAAGTATGTTTGTACAATTGTGCTTCTATCTCCAAAACAGCCTCAGCCCTTGCCTGCTGTGGTAGCCAAGGTCAGGAGCATCCACAAATGTGTCCTTCTGGCCCATGGGGAAGGAGGTGGTGGCTCGCAGGGATCTCCCACATTGCTAATGTTTCCTCTCTACTTCCAGCATGATGCAACTCAAATATGGGTCTGAGAGGAGTGTGGAGATGTGGTTGTGTTTTTTATGTGCAGGGATGGCTGCTTTGTGGGATGGAGGAGACAGCTTGGCAGCGTGACATGGGGAAAATTGTCCCTCCATGGCTTAGCACCATAGATCAGTGACCAACCAGTGAACCCTCACACTCAGAGCAGTGGCTTGACCAGTGTTAAATCCACTGGGAAATGACTTCAGCTAAGTCACTTGCAACAACAAATTGGCCAGGATATCCTCACAACTGGCTATTTCTCATTCCACCAAGTACGCAAAATTATTCCACATGTTGGCGTCCTCTAATTCAATAATCTAGTAATATAAATTTAGATAATAGATGTTAATACCATGTTTCAAAATACAGCCACAACATTTGTTTCTTTCTCTCAGGAAAGGAAAAAAAGAAAAAAGAAAAAAGAAGCGCACACACTGTGAGGGCTCTCCTGATGAAATAATAAAACCCATTCTCATCTAGAAAAAAGAATCATTATAGGAGGATGGTAATTTACTTTATATGACCTTCAATCGATTATTCTGGGCCTGCTACACAAATATCACAGGAGCTATTGATCGTAAAACCTACCAAATAGATCTCTAATAGCCTTTACTGAGGAAAAATAATTATGCTAGCGCTGTGGTCAAACACACATAAACCAATGTGGAGGTATTAATGTATAGTATTATTACCCATCTGTCTGAGAAGTATGGGGAAGAAACTTCGCAGTAACAAGCTATGTCTAAGCACCATGAAGGCTCAATATCTGGCTAACAATTACAACCAGTTATACTGAAAAATTGATTACTGTAAGTAAAAGCTAAAACTGGAAAGCAGAGGCTGGGGCTTGCTTAATAAAAGTAAAATAATAACAACCGTCATCCTAATTGTGGAGGAGTTCTGCTGTCTTATATACTTGGAGTGGAAAATTGAATTTTCCTTTGGAGCCTGTGGCAGAGCATCATTTTAGAAGCAAAGATGTCCACCTAGGTGGGGCTGGAGGTGGGTGATCAATGCCTGTAAAAAAATGGGTTTTCTCAAAAAAAAAAAAAATTATCTATCTCAAAGGAACAGAGCACAGAGAGTCAGAAACCTACTGCCCCTGCCCCAAAACCCCATGTACTGACTGCACCTTTGCAAAGATTTGGGTGTGGGGAGTGGGGACTGCTGTGGTGGATACAGATTGCGACGAGGCTTCTTGCTGCTGTTACTTCCAAAGGAGCCGATCCCCATGTGGGGATCTGGTGGTGGTTTTGTAATGGATTTCATTGGCAGAAGGATCAAAACCTAAATGCTGTCTCTGTGCCATGCTGAAAACTTCAGATTTTCTCTCTCTATTTTACCATATGTATTGATTTTAAGGCATGTCAACTTAAAAAATAAGCTTGATTTTATATAAATCTTATTAAAATGTAAGTAAAACTATTGTAACTCAAAGGAATTAGGATGAAAAGTATATTTTCCTCTATTTTTTCAAGTCTGGTTCCCTGGTGTTTTGTATAGCTCATTCGACTGTTTCTTTTACAGCAACTTTGTTCATCACTTTCCCTGACTTCTCTGGGTCTCATTTCACAGCCCAGGGAAATGAAAAAATATAAAACAAAACTTTTTTCTTAAGAGGGTAATGAAAATGTAAATTTTTGAATAATGGTAGCAGGCTTTGCAATTTGGTGTTTTAAGTACGGTACTTTTAATGTATTAAAAATTACTAGATTTCAAGCTAGCAATGTCCCTTAAAAATAAGTATTAAATAATAGTCTAGTATTCTAAGGTAAAGCCTGAAAGACAATTTATAATGAGACCACCAAAGAAATTGATCAAATATTTCTTTATCTGGAAAGCGAGTAATAACTAGTGAAAAGCTAGCATCAAAAGCCCATTCCCCTGTTTAATAAAGAAATGCACATGCAATCAAAAATGTAGAATGTAAGGATGCTAAACTCAAGGATCCATACTAAAGAAGGGAAAAAAATGCTAATTGAAAGAAGTGCTGAGAAAGAGAGACAGAGGAATGTTTTTAGTTCCCAATTTTGGTTTAAAGGCAGACAGATTGCGTAGTATCATCCCTCAAGCAAGGCTCTGAGATTGAACCGGGAGGACCAGAGTTCACACAGAGCTCATCCCAAGCCAGGAGTTACATCACCAAGGCAGAGCCAAGGCTCGCAAGGGCTCTCCCAGCCCTTCAGAAACAATATGGTTCAAATGTTAATTTCTCTTCCTTTTGGTTTGTACCAGTTTGTGCTGTTAACAAAGTAACACTCAAAGGCTGGAGTCACTACTATCTTTGTGAATGATTTATGATTTGCACTCCAGAGATAAGCAATTTCCATGCCAAAAAAGGGCTTTTTTTTTTCCCACTCTTTTTTTTTTTTTTTTTAAGAAGCAGACTGTCATTGCTATAGGGAGTGGCGATAATCATTAGCGAGACCTCTGCCACTTATTGGTACTGTTCTCCTCTTGCCTTTGCACGGGTGCAGGTGGTGAAGGGCTGATGGGCCCAACCCTCTGGACTTACATCAATAATTACTTAGGTCCAGAGCGCACTTACATCCCAGTCCTGCAGAGTACTGCCCAAACCTTCCCTGGCCTTGAAACCGGTACTGATTTAAAAACAATAGGATACCTTAGGTAAGATGGCACTCACCAAAACAAGTAGGTCCTCTGCACGAACACAAGTTTCATCACTTCATGAAGACAGGGAAGACTGAGCTTTTCCCTTTCTCCCTCTCCTCTTCCTTTTTCAAACCTGTTTTTGTCAGGTTTTCTGTAAACAGCCTAATTTGTGGCTAAGGGAACAGCCATGTCTTGGGTATGATTAGAGATAAGAAAGACAGTTGGCTGTCTTTCCTGGAAAGGAAGGTGCAGAACAATGTGGTTTATCTGTACTCAAGATGTACTTTTCTCCTCTCTCTGAGATGTTTTCTTAGTTTCAGAGTATTTTTGTCCCAAGGAATACAATAGCAGTGGAGCTAGAAATCAGTTACACCTCATGGTGTGTGTGTTCTTTCTCCCAAAGACTTGGAGAGGTTTGTAAACTATTCAGCTTCTCAGCAGATGAATAATAAAGGTGTATATTTTTTGAGGTTTCACTGGGAAACTAATTATGAGACAATTGGCTGTGTATATCTCAGTATATTTTTTTCTTCAAAATGCCATAAAGAATTGCAATATAGCTTGTACCGTGTAGGCCTCTAGTAGCATAATTAATTTTCAAAAAAATGAAGAAGTCATTTTCAATATGCATATGTACAAAATGGCTCGTTTTCCATTATGTTAATTAAAAGAAACTGAGATTGTTCAGAAGTTTAATTCAACTCCAAATTCAGCTATGTCCTGTCCTGGCACATCATAATCTGCAGAATATTTTATGGCAAAAACACAGATGCTCTTAGTACAATGCAGCTGAAGGGCAAGGTCATCATAAGCTGCATACAAAATAAAAAAATTCGTAAAAAATAAAAAGGAGTATCTGACAGGTGTAGAAGGTAAAGATAAGACTCTCCTGGCAAGCCTGACCAACAAGTTCCACTTATGAAGAATTAATATTCTGGATATCATTAACAATTGACTTTTGCTGCTTTTATTGAGCTATTTTCAATGGTCCCTATAATTTACAAAGAGGAGTGAGACAACTTCTGTAGCAAATTTATGGGTTTAACCCTGAGATCAGTTGTGTCGATAGGTGTCTTTCCACTGACTTTACTTTCTCACTGCCTGCAAGTGTGGCTGTTCCAGGGGAGTAACACTGTCAGTGATGGTGTCCTGCCATATGTGGGCTAAATGGACAGCAAGAGAGTAAAACTAACTGGCAGCATTTAAATGAGACAGGAATTTAAGTCTAGAGATTGAGGAAAATGGATGGTAAAAATATGAAGATACAAGAAGGAAGACCAGTGAGGAGGGAAATGTTAATTAGCAGCAAGAAAAGCAGGGGAACAGAAGAAGAGAGTGTTTTGATGTCCATGTGTGCATTGCCTATGGTATACTAAACCTCTTGGTGTAGCTGCCACAGTCACCCCGATCTTTCAATTTTAGCTGGTGTGTACAATTAACAAGTCACTGCTAGGGAATTATTTTGTCACCAAATCATCTCGCTGCCTCTCTGAGGGGTTTGGTGTACAAAAGACAAAGCAAGCACACGACCACCGAGGCAAATTCAATTCACAAGTGGAAAACAAGCACAAAATCACCTAGTTTTTCTACATTATGGGCTGGATTTCAGCCTGTGCCCCACACTCCTATCTGACAACTGACAGAGAGGGAGAGAGAGAGAAACCACGACCTCCCAAAATCACAAAAGCAATACCTGCCCGCTCCTGACTTCAGCGTGCTTAGCTGATTACAAGGACACCATTAATGGTGTTATTCTTACTCAATAACGAGAGGGGAAAGGAAGAGGGCACACCAGTGCCGGGTCAGGGTGCAAGGCTTTCCTGCCGGTCCGCGTCCCACCTGCCCTGGCTGATTGGTTATGCTTGCTGTCGGAGCTGCGGTGCGCGCGGCGGGAGGATTTGGGGATGATTAATTGCCCTGTCTTCCGAGCAGAGAGTTCGGAGCAGCGGGGTTCTTCGTGTATGTAAATACACGTGGGCTCAGTGCTGCACTGGCACCGAATGAAATGAACAAAACGGCTTAACAAAAGGACTCAACGCTGAATGTTTAGATGGTGAAGATTAGTTTCTATTATGTCCCAGTGGGAGAAAGAAATATGTCGTATGGGAAAGTGGATAGGCTTCATGTGGCACAGAAGTGAGACAGCCCGCGTCCCCAGCGCCGCTCGGCTTGTGCCGCCTCTGGAATCAGCCCACAGACCCCCAGAAAGCCCAGTTGCTCACGCCAGTTATAAAATATAACTCTGTTCAGATCCCTGAGCTAAGTTGTGTGGTCTGTGCTGTGATCAGTGCACAGAATACAAAATAAAAATCCTTCAGAATTCAATCGCACGCTTAAATAGTCATTTTCTGCTTTTCTCACTTGTATCTGATTCAAATGTGCACAGCTGCTGTTATATTGTATTGCATTAAAATCATAATGCTCCCTGTTTTGTGTAAAAATGTAAGTTCAGAACCCAACAAGCAAGGAAGCATCCTGTAAACTGCAAGCAGCACAAAGGAGAAAAGTTTGGTATTTTCAGAGAGTAAGGTGAAATGAAACATTTCTTTAGCATTCTTCTACCCCACAACAATTAAGGTTTTCCTTGTTTGGTTGGTTGGTTGGTTTTTACGTCTGTGTGTGTGTGCTCTACATGTACATTTTTGCATCCATTTTTGCACCATTAAAAAAAAAAAAAAATTATTAGATTTGAGTAAGCCTTGCTTAATATTTTTCTAACTTCTCTGTGTTTAAAAATCACCTGCAATTTGCTAGATGAAATATTTTCAGTGGCACAGTGACAAAGTAGGGAAGCCAGATGTTTTCAGAAAATTCATTTTTTAAACTGTTTGGTTTAGTGTTTTTTTTTTTTTTTCTCTTTGCACACTTGTAGAACAAGCTGTAAAAACAATGCTTAAAGAATGAGCTGCTTTAAAAAAAATAGAGATTCAAAGAATCTGAAATAGGAAAGATTTTCTTTTGGATATCTTTTCACTAGAAGAGATTATTATTTATTGGTTTCATTATATATCTTGCCTGGTAATCAGCAGTAATGTACGTCTAGGAACAGCAGAAAAATGAATTTCAGTATTATCTTGCATTTTAGAAAAAATAAATTATGAAACACTTAAGAAAAATAAAATAAAACTAGTGATGAATCTGCAGCCTCAGAAAATCAGATAAACAAAGTGTTCCAGTTAGTTACTGCCACAGTCAATAGCAGTACATGAAATTGTATTACAGGCTGTGAAATGAAATAATCCCACCCTGAGACAAGCTGGAAGAATTTGCCTGAAACTCCCTGGCCTTTTAGCAGACTTTGTTCCTTCCGGGGAATGGGGTTGGGGGTTTTGCTGAGTCACGGAGGCAGGAGGTTGGCCACCTAATCTGGAGATAACGGACAGGTGGTGGCTGAACCTAGAGGATCAAGAGTGTGGACTGAGCCACTGGAGGCAGGAACTTAATTACAGCTGAGGTTAGATGAATGGTTGTCCTGAACCTGCCGTTGTTTTATTGTTAATGTCCGCTTTAATACCTCCAAATTTCAGTCAGGGCAGAGTTGGGTCACTAACATCTGAATGATGCTAGAGCTTGAGTATTGAAGACTTATAAAAATACAAAGTCACTGCAAGGGTGGGTTGTTTTGTTTTGTCTTTTTTCCCCCTCGAACAGTCCTTCTCTTTAGATTGAAAATTTGCATTGCTTGTCTAAACTACGATGTAGCATTTTAAAAATGAATTCATGTTTTCTTGCACCTTTTTACAAGCGCTCCAGCACCCAGTAAATAAAAGTAGCAGCTTGTGTCCCTTTTAGCAAAAGCCATATATCTGTTCAGACTTGTAATTTGCTCCGTTTATATCCTTTGCCCTTGAACTCTGGTTATTAACGCAATGTTTCTCCAAATGATGCTATATAACTCTGCTCCAAGCACATTCCTACTGACACCACACAAACAACAANAAAGAAAGAAAGAAAAAAAAAAGAAAAAAGAAGTGAAGGTGAATTGTATGTGATGGAGAACATTACTCAGAATGATATGAGTTACGGAGTTGCTCGTGTTAGTGGGGTGCAACATGGATTAGAGACCTTGCCTGTCTGTGACCACCTCTTCTCCAAAAATCTGCTAAATGGCTTTCAGCAGCCGGTTACCTGTATTCAGAGATAACTCCTTTATTCTGAGCAGAGATCTTGCTAAGGGTCTGCTCTTGTGTTGGAGGGAGAGACAAGCTGTCATGCTGCTGAAACTCCCACCCCACTACCCCGGAACTATTGATCAGAACTTGCAACACTCTGCTGAAAACAGAAATGAACCAGAGGTTGGAAAAATAAAATAGAAATGGGGGATCAACAGGTGGTCATTGTAAAATGATCTTCCAGGAAGAAATGAAATATCTGTGGCAATATTTGCTCCATCATAAAGCAGTGTAGAAATCTGAGGGGCAATTAGTGTTGTTCAAAACACTTTGGCTTAAAGTGTTGTCAGACAGTGAAAAAAAACATTCCTTGCTCTGGTGCCTCTCTCTTTATCTTAGTAAAGGAAGGATTCTGCTGAAATACAGATCTTTATGTGCATTGCATCTACTTTCCTACTTTCCTACTCAGTTTCATTAAATAATAAGATGCTATGGCACCATCTAAATATTGACTGATTTTTATTAGTCTTTCCATATCTGTTTGGCTAGCTGACAGTAAGGCCTCAGGCAGAGACCTGGGCTTACTTTGATGCCAAGGAGTTCTTTAAGAGCCTGGACAAATCATTATCCCCTAATGTGATTCCATTCCTCTTCTTATTTTGTCTGATCTGTTTAGATTGCAAGGTCTTCTCAACAGCAAATGTAGTTCTATGTGTCTGTAGGACTTTGGCTAGGATCTGCAGGTCCTACTAATGCAAAGAGCTAAAGATAAAGGGTTTTCTAGGCCAAGATGGTGTGTAGGAAAAGTAAAAGATATAAACTACCCTGGTGACACTGCAAATTTCAACAACAGGCTTAAAAGGATCCAATTCCTTGTAGATTTTGAAAATGCAGGAAATCTTGCAAGGAAATTCATCGTGAAAATCACAGCTTCCACTTTTTAGGATTGCTCTTCTGATAAATCTCAGGTAAGGCTTTAATCTGCTGGAAGTACTGTAAAAACACATGGCTGCTCATTCTCCACTTTCCATTCTGATGTCCACCTGGCACAACTTCTAAAATCACAGATTGTACAGCACAGCTTCCATGAAATACTCCTTTTCCAACTTAAAAACAGACCATTGTTCTGGGTTGGTTTTTGTTGTCTGGTTGTTGTTTTGCTTTGTTTTGTTCCAAATAAGAAATTGCTGATCCCACCACTAGAATACACTAACACTGAATTTCTCAGATTTTTCTGAGTTCTAGGATGATGTTGTGGTGGCACAGTTTTAACAACATAGAGAGATTGATCACTGAAGCATGGGAAGCAACAACGAGAACAGAGCAAGTACCAGAGGAGAAGAAAATGTTCAAGTGAAGCTGTATGAAGATTTATTTAATTTTAAATACATTTGCTTTGATTGTATTTTCCTCTTCTTCTGCTTCCAGGAAACAAGTTCACTGGCAGGAATGCTCATAGACCACTGTGGGTATTTTTATTTATTTATTTTAGTTACCTTAGAGAAAAGAGGAGAGAAGGTTCCTGGAAAACTAATTCTGATGTTATAAATATTGAACCGGAAGAGACACTTCTGAGTTTAAAGACCAGTGATGTGCCCAACTGGTACCTTTTCTCAGAATTAACCATGTCAAGACTGAATTAACTTCATCTACTGATTCTATTACAAAATAATATGAAATAATTATGTTGCAATCCATTAGTACATACAAAAAGCCATTTCTTGCAGTTGACTCCTGTGAAAGTTTGCAAATAACTTTTTATAAATAACATTTGCTAAAATAAAACAATGTTACAATCATTGTAACAGCAGGAATGGCACATTTCCCTGTTGCTGCTCTGCCTGACTTTTCTCATTCCTCTTCTTCTCCAGCCATTTCCCTTTCTCTTTTTCCTGACAGCATAGGCTGACTCTGGGCCTTCACTTTTAGGAAAACGGTAAAATTCAATTTTGCCTGTACTTCTGAGGAGCTGTGAGCCAGATCATGCTGTTTCCTTTTGCATTTGAATGAATTTACCATTTTGAGCTCTCTGCATGTGAGAGAAGAAAGTGCAGATAGCTCAGCAAAGTTATGGTCTAAAAAAGAAATCAAATTTTACCAAGCTGGTAAGCTTGACAAAAGCTCAGTACACTATATTTCCATGTTATCCAGGTCAATACAAGATGACAGATTGAAATATTGTACGTGACTCACAGAAGACATTTTTGGGCAAACTGTTATCCTCAGATGAAATTAAATTAAAAGACACCTTACATGGGGTCTCATCTTTTTTTTTTTTTTTTTTTTTTTCATTTCTTTTGGTTCCTTTTTTAAACTGGATTGTTATCTCATTTTCAGAAGACTATCACTTTTATCCTGACTTGTCAAACAGCTATTACCATCAAGATGATGAGCTTGATATGCTGCAAGTACTGATTAAGGGGATAGTGCAATTGCTCTTGCTCTACCTTGAAGGAGTAATTTTCCTGTCTGTCTAGTAAGTGGAGGGAAAAAAGCCAGACTTCTCCTTATCTGTGGAAGAAGGAGGTTGTCTCATCTTTCTCTGAGCCTTCATGAGCAGTCAAATCTGGTCAATAGCTGGCTTCCAATAGGATGCAGATGTTCAAGCTTCAAATGCTGCAAGCAAGAGGTAGTAGACTGAAGGCATGACAGTGTTCAGCATCACTGAATTACACCCAAAGAGCAGCTTTAATGGTTTTATGTGGTAGCAGCAGATAACTTTTGACCACGAGGTAAACCTGCTTGTGGGTTCTAATGACCTATGGAACTTTTTGCAAGATAAAGATTTGGAGGAAACACTTCAGACTAAATCTAAATAGTCTGCTGATCAAAATTCTCCCTGGTGATCTCTGTTGGACATACCACATTTCAGTCCTGGGTCTGATTTACTGTGAAGTGTTTCTGTGCTCCATCACACAGGTGCTGCATTTAACTGCAAAATGGCAACACATCTGTGATGGCAGAAATGATTCTTTTGGAGCATAGACAACTCCAAATCAGGCAAAACTCGTGCAGGATTTGAATCATAGAGAGCTGCATCTGTTAGTGCATTTGGCTAGAATATTTTTGCTTTCTTTAGGATGAATAAAGATCACCTTAATTCTGGCTCAGATCAATTAAGAGTAAAATGGGAAATATGGAGGTAAGTATTGGTCAAAGCAAATCATACATCTGGGCAAAGGTCCTGTAAAAAATAATACTTATATATACGCATCTTATACATGCACCTAAATATACTTCTCTCTCTCTCTCTCTGCCTCTTTTTTTATTTGTCTCTCTCCATGTATATGTGCGTGCTTATGTATATATTTATCTTCTGCATATTTGACAATCTTATAAGTTTTTCTGGAACTTTTACTGCCTGCTTTTTAGAAATACAGCTGGATCTAGAAAAACACATTGAATTCCTAGCATAAAAGGAAAGACAAAAGTGCCTAACTGCACCCAGGTTTTGTCACCTAAACAAGAGGAGAGCTACCAGTCAATTGCCAATTTTCCAGTTTGGGCAAAATATACAGGAGGAACCTCAGCACATCTGACCACACGGAACTGCTGATTAAAGTCTCCTCCTGGCCAGCTTCTTGTCCCTCCTGGTCACCAGAGACCTTGCGTTGAGGAATTCTCCCCTGGCTCCTCAGAAATGTGTCTGATTGCTGCCAGCTGGCTTCATGACAGCAGGGTAGGGAAGCCTCATAACATTCTTGTTATGAGGTTGTGTGTGTTAGTGTGTGGAGGGGGAAAAGAGGGTGAGAAAGAGTGACAAATCTTCAGTGAAGGTTCATTTTGAATCCTTATGTTGATTCACCAGCCAAGAGAGCATATCTTCTGCATAAGCCAACCCAGATTCACCTACAGATGCCTGTGAGTGCCCTCTCTGTGCTTTGCCATCAATAAAGTGAACGCCCAGCCCATTTTGCCTGTCAGGGAAGAGTTCCAAATCAGTGTTGTCTACAAATAAAGGAACTGCAGAAAGATACAAAGTAAAATCGCTAAAAAAGACAGAACCACCACCTATAAAATAAATTATCTGAGGAACGAGAATTTTTTTTTTTTTTTTAATTCTAAAGGATGCGCTAAGAGCTCTCAATTGTGGAATATCCATCTCAAAGTGGTAAATAGATGCGTTAGACACAGAGTGACATATGGGCAGATAAATACAGCCATAACTGGTAGGCAAAGTAAGTGCATGCGGCATGTGTCAGTATTGTCTGGTAATTCAGAGCTGTCATAAAACTGTCCCACTTATGATGTTACAGCATTTTTAAGAAACATGAATTTGCAATTTAAACTCTGCTAAATGAAGGCAGGAAGTTACAGGTTACAGAGCTGCATGCAAACAGGGGAATCAAGAGTTTTTCATTCAAATCTGTCTCAGCAGGTACAAACCATGAGGTTGCTCTGAATACTTCAGTGTTGCTAGGGACATTGGGTTGATCAGCCTGGAAAACAAATAAGAGCATTTTTAATCTAATAAATGTTTGGAAAATGTAATCCTGGTTCAGATAACAGGGATTTCAACATAAATGAAATTCCTGTCATTAAAACAGGGAAATAGTCACCGTCTTGCTAAAGTCCTGAGAAATTTTCTTTCCCCTTTCCTCTTTAATTTTTTCCTCATTTGAATAATATGTGCATTTAAAAATGTGACCAATTTTTATTGTTGTCTTGGGTTTGTTGTTGTCAGGTGGCTTTCATTGTTGTTGTTGTTTTTTGTTTGTTTGTTTGTTTGTTTTTATTTTTATTTTTATTTTTACCTGTACAGAAGTTTCTGCAGAGGAAAAATGTTTTTAAAATGTCTTTGGTTCCAGAGCCACACTGCAGAGTAAGTCTGCTAGCTTTATCTCATATACCGTCTCCCCGGGAGTCTGAACTAAATGCATAATTTAAAGAGCCCTTAATCTGCAATGTCATTCCCATTTGGTTGGAGGCAGCCTTCACTTTATGATGTTAACTTTCTCAGCAAAGGGCAATGGCAGTTTTTCTGAGGATGCACTTAGAGGCAGCATCTCATGTAAACCGTTTATTCAAGATGTCCTGACATCCCAGTATAACACTGGGTGACAATGGATAACCTTCACCAAGTTTTCCCATGGGAGAGAGGCATTCATGGCATTGAAAGTGCTGCACAAAGCAAAAAGTAATATATAAAGGGCTGTGGAGAGGTGTGTGAGATAGGAAGAGGAAAATGGCAAACATACTTGAGCTACATTATATTTTATTCTGCATATTTTGCATGATCCAGGCTAGCATCATGTCTGCTATAGGCAGCTTCTGTTGCAGCCAGGTTACAGCCTTCACTAGGTGTCAGGTCCCTGTGCTATCTGGCATGCACTGGCTGTGTCTCGGAACCTGCTAGCTCTGCCTGAGAAGAGCTGGATCAGTCCCACAGCCTGCTGCTCTCTCTTATTAACATGCATCATGAGCTGGTTTCAGCCCCAAGTTCTTTCTGTAATTTAAGGGGTGCAAACTGACCTTTAAATGGGGAGGACTGTTTCCTTTTTAATTAAATCTCCAGCCAAGCAATTTGCCTTTCCCATCCTATTGAGTTTTTCATCAATTGTTTTTTTTTTTTTCCCCCTTGTGCTCTAGCAAACCACAAGTGCCTTATTACAGCAACTATTACACTTCCTGCGCTCACCCACTCTGAAGGTTGCTTTTAAAGTGCAAACACACTTTCAAAGATATGCAACAAGCTAATACCCCAGGATGTATTAAGGACCATTTTGTTTTACTTTAGCTGCTTATTAACAACAGGATGATAACCCAGAATAACAGATATTGAAACATCTTTCCCCTGACATATGAGGAAATACAGAATGGCATTATGTGTGATAGATGCAATTGTAAGAATCTTTGTGCATAATGCTGTTCTCCCAGCATATGTTCTCCCATAATGGGTCGACCCATTAATTCCTCTTCCACGGTCCTTAGTCTAATATGTCCATCACCATATACATCTTCATGGAAACAAGCTTAAGAAGCTGTGGCTCTCCCACCTTTCCCCATTAACAACACCAATACAGCACATGCCCAGCAACTGGTGAGGGAGAGAAAGATCATTTCACTGTAGGCTCTGCCCCTCAACCTCCCAGCCGTGTTCGGCCCTGGGCTATACAACAGCTCATTATGCAGCAGAACTAACCAAACTCCTTATGGCCAGTTGAGCTTGATCTCCAGGACGGTGAAAGCTCATATTGAAATTTCTCACAGAGACCAGGCAGAACTGAGCAAGGGGGAGGGTGAGAGGCACTTGATGCCCTGTATATTTTCTGATATCTGATAATGTGAGGGCTCAGGCTCAGACTTTTCCCATAATCATGATTCTTAGGGTCTCCATCCTTTACCCGACTGCCTAGCTCCGTGCAACTTATAGGAACCTAACTGCTTGCGAGTTGTAGGCTAAAAATAAACCTCACATCGTGCGTATCAGTATCTGCATGGCAATTCTTCTAATGTACGTAGAAGGAGAACAGCCAGTTTTTCTCAAGCAAGTCCCAGAGTCAAGATTGCTTAATGCCTAGCCCTGCCACTGATCTGCTGAGGCAAGTTAGAAACATCTTTAAACATGTTTATATTTCTTGCTCTCACTGCATCGTCTCTTAAACACATTTAGATGCCAAATTACATTTTGCAAGGAACTTCCTTGACAATGCACCTGCACGGTCTTTAGTCAAATATGACCATTGATTATAGAAGCATCTAGGAAACAGGAACAGGCGCAGAACACTGTGTGAACACTTCTGTTGAGCATCTGTGAGTCACAGAAAATGAGGTGTTTGTGTGCATGTCATACGTGCACCCTCTATCCTTGTGCTCTGTGAGTATCTTCAGCAGGTGTTGGGGCCTTGGGAAAGTCAACATACAGAGAATACCTGACTGACTTTCAGAGGAGACAAACTTCTTTTCATTGATACTTTTTTTTTTTTTTCCCATTTTGCCCTCTTCCCTTGTTTAGCTTTGGCCTTTGGAGGGCGACAGGTCCTGCTTTGGCTCCCCAAGACCCCTCATGCTGGCAGCCACTAGATGGGGAACTCGGCTAATGGGTCCAGCCCCGTGCAGAGCCTGGTCACCATCTGGCAGACAAAATCAGAGGAGGGGACTTCTCTGCAGCAACAAAGTAGGCCACCCCGTCTTCAAATTGAGGATAAGAACAAGTGATGGAGTCTCTGGCCACAGCTTGAAAGCAACCCATCAATGTCATCTTGAGTTAAGTACCTGATGCTGGCACTTTGCTGCAGTTCTTGGGGGGATAAGGGCTCTGACAGGGTCATTGTTTCAAGTGGAGTTCAGTCTTTTGTTTGCCATAAACGAAGAAGACAGGAAGTCAGCTGTGAGGTTTAGGAATAATATTTAGATAATTGTGAGATATCTCATCTTAAAGTTCAAACTGATTGAACCTGAGCTGAGTTTTGAGTCAAACTTTGTTTACAGGCCCATCATCTTTGTGGCTGACACTTGCAAAGAGAAAGGGGGGGCAGGGGGAGGGAAGAGTGAAAGAGAATGATCCAGGACTTACGGTTTCTTTCTGACCTTGGCAAGAGGGAAAAATCCATATGGAAAACAAAACAATAAATAATAATAAATAATAACACCAACAGCAATGCCAACACTCCAGGAGCCGGAAAATAAAAATAACACTCCATCGTGCCTACATTCTTAATAACTATGCATATGGCTATCTAATCTGAGCTTCTGCAAAAATCAACCAGGAAGATGCTTGCACCAAACACAGCATGAGCCTTGCATTTAATCGGTTACTGTAATAAACATATAAAAAAAGATTTTTTTCCATGAGAGGACAGAGCAGTGGCTACATAAAAGGACATCAAATGACACATCCTCCATCTCCCAGCAAATAAAAAAGCCATCAGCTCATAACAAGGCGGTGATAAAAGGTGCTGAGGCCAGTAAGATTAAGACTTTGTAATAAGGTTCGGGCGCCAAAACTGACAGCCATTTTCTTTTATATTTATCATGTCTTCACATTGGGGTGAGAAGCCAGGAGTCTGTCCCATTGCTGGCTAGAATTTATAGCAGCTCCATTATTAGGAGATTGCACTGAAATGGGGCAGAGGTATGGTTTTCTGAGAACACTACAATAGCCTCCTACATTATACACTTGACAGGTTTGTCAGCGCTTAGTAACAAGCCTTGTAAAGTACTTTAATATCATTAGCACTATTTTCTTAATGTGTCTGCTCTCCTAGCAGCCTGAAAATATCATATATCATGCTCTGGAGGAAGGCATACATAGCTATCTCTCTCATTCTCTCTTTCTTTCTTTCTTTCTTTACCTTCCCCCTTAAATTTGATTTTATTGCCACACATTCGGTTGATATTTTAATCAAAATAATGTAGCCATTTTCCTTTATTGATTAACAAGTAAATATGTATAAATATGTAGTTAGGGGTGGGCAACCCTTTTAGAGGATATTGGAAACAACATAATTAATGGCTTCCTCATCTAATTACAGTGCACGTGTTACATCTGCCCATTGTTTTTTCTGGTGATTCTTTTTTTTCTTCTCTGTCCCTCCAACAAGAGAGGTCTGTTGCCAGAGTGTCTGTGGATTTCATACAAAGGGGAAGGGGCCATAGGCCAGAAAGGAAAACAAAACAAAACAAAAAAAATCCAAGCTCGTGGTCACTTTTCTGAAAATATTGAGGATATCACTGCTGTTTAGACTGACCACATTCCCGTCATTCTGGGCAGGTAGTGGTGGCCAGAAGCTGGGATGCTAACTTTAATTTCTTTTAAATATCCAAGACATGTATGCATGCATTTATTTATTTAGAGCACTTCCTTTGACCCTCTGAGGTATGAGTTAAAGCATCTCTTACAAGCCAGGGTGTCACAAAGCAAGGGGTTGCCCTCTGCAGACAGGGTTGGAGGTCAAACTACCTCTAAAAGAGGCATATATTGCCTAATGGATAACTACTGTGCTGATGTCAACGGGAGGTGTAAAGCCCACGTCCTACAGTAACAATGCAAGAATTGTTTATAATTGTATTTGAAAATAAACATTTATTAAGTGCTCTGCAAATGCATGACATTATAAGCAGGGCTTGGATCTCATTTGGGAACAGGATATGCTTCTTAAATAGGAGTCATGTTTATTCCTGACGTTGTAAATATTCTCATGTATGACCTTAATCATAAAAATTCCAGCATTGTAAACAACTGCACTAAATCTATACAAAAAAAAAAATGGGCTCAGGCAAGGAAAACAAATATGTAAATGAACCTCATCAAAGAGAGTTTTATTATCTTAAGTATGACCTCAGTCAAATGGCTTTATATCTTGGAAGATTGTTCGAGTCAAGTACACAATCTACTTCCGTACTGACGCTGAGACTAAAACATTAGTGCTTTTTAGCCAGTGTTTGACAGATTGAACTGTAAAGCATCAAAAATAAAATATTCTCCAACTGTCCTGTGCTCTTGGTTTTACTGATCTGAAGAAATAAGTGGCAGGAAAAATCACATTTGGATGGGAGGAAGGGAAGGGAAGATATATTGTACCCCTATAGCACCACAGAGACAACTCCCTGCTGGTTTGCTGGAGTTACACACAAGTCCTTGGCCAGCCCGTGCACCTATCACAGCACTCGTGGGTACAGTGGTCCCCATGAGTGAGATTACACCATGAACCATGCATTGTAAAAATCAGATAGCAGAGCTACATGTGATCTCACAGCTAGAGAATATGAATAAGATGTGCTCTAGGAAGGCAGATGTAGGGCGAAGAGAACAATTCTGGATGTGTTTCTGACCGTGCAGGCATATGGATTTCATGTGGAGCTGCTCGTGATTGCTCTAGTGAGAACAGAGAAAAGGCCTTGCACAGCCCAGCTTTGCTTTCTTGGAAGCCCTTCTCATGATAAAGCAAGTAAATGAATAAGCAACTCTTTGACGTTGTACTCTTTCTCAAGGGCTGCAATATGCCACAGTATCTTCTAGACTCTGTTTAGGAGTCCACTGAGAGTTGACTTCAAGAAGAGTTGGAACAGACACTTTTTATATAGAGTTGACTGATCATATTCTTTAATAGATTTTCCTCAGCAATCATGGTTTTGTTTTATAAATATACCATTTCAAAACTGGGATCAATTTGGTACCAATTTAGCCTAACTGAAAGGCAAGCTTTGAAAGGATACTGTCAAATGAAAACAATATATTTATCTAAAGTATTATCTGTTGCAATAATAACAATCTAGACTGATAGTTTTAGATTTAAAAAAAAAAAAAAATCCCCCAAAATATCCTTCAAAATATTTCAAGCAGGTCTGCATAATACTAGTGGACCAACTTCACTTTCTGGGGGTCCACCTAGACATAATATAAAATAAACCTTTTCTACTGACACTTTAAATAACTCAGAAATTTACAGTTTTCCTCATTTCCACCATGCTGACTTTGCTGGCTTGCTTTATAAATCATTAAGGAAAAGCTCAAAATAGATTAATCTAATATGGAAACATTTGTGCTATCTATATTACTTATTATATATTAAAAGGAGATGTAATAAGTGGAGCAGAGGATATCTATGTATCTACATTGTCTCTGGCATATGCCATATGTTTTATATTACTAGTGATGGGTGGAGAGTCTACTTGAACTAAAATTGTAATGGTTTTTCTAAAATCTTCATGGGAATTTCATCTTAGAGTTTCTCAGTATTGCATAATGGCAATGAATATAGAATGAAATTCCAAAGAATCAATCACATGTATTTCAACACATACATCGCCAAATAAACATGTACAGATTCACAAAACTCAGTTTATATTTTCAGAGAGCTAATATAAATCCAGATTAATGTTCAAATATAATGTGTAATATCTCTATCTACAGGAATAAAAATGTAAACCAAATGCGATGACAGTGTCCTTTTAACTGCTAACCAGACACGCTTTGTGAATGGCTGCCATGTATTTCGTTTGCATCTAAAATGTCCATCACAGCAAGTACCCTGCAGTTGTAATTAGTGAAGATGCAGAATGTTATCGAATATCACAACATTTTGACTGTCAGATTGCTCTAGCAGAGGAAAGTTACTTTGTAAAATGAGAGGCTGATGTTGCAGTTGTATTGACTTTTGTGTCATGTTTGTTTCAGTTTACTAGTCAAAACAACTTTCAGAGCTCTTCCTTGTCCAGAAGGTTCAGGCTGCCTTATGAAAATGAAGCTGTCTTGTTTTCTGCTTCATAAATCATTGTCAAGCTGAGCCAGATAACAGAAACAAGTTCAGATTCCAGAATGATTATTCTTAGAGATGATGTATTAAGTATACAGAATACAAGTTGATTTTCATAAGCCATGTTGACTTTGCAGAACTGAGACTAGAAGGGAAAAAAATTAACAAGTAATTGGAGGTGTGAGAGCTTGCAAAATCCCAGGAGAGAGGGAGCAGAGTGGGTGGGGAGAATTCCCTTCCTGAGAAGCTCTTGAAGTCATTTCAAAGCTGCCATTTTCCCCTCATCTCTGCCCTTGTGCTATTTCACTGTGATATAGAACCCATTTGGAGCATCCTGTAGACCTATTTTACTGCACCCACTAATGCAATTTTATAACCTTCACTGGGCTTTGCATCCAGGCTCTGGACTGAGTCTTTCAGAAACTATTCCCCTCATGAGCACCAATGAAAGGAGCGAATACCGCTGGAAATCTCCCTTCACTTCTCTCCCTCCTTTATATAATGCCCATTTCTTGATGGCTCTGCAATCCTTTCATAGCTTTCTGGGTCTCTTTTTATAATCCAAAGAAATAGAAAGAAAATAAATGATCCCTCTGTAATTGGATTAGAAGAGTCACAACAAAAATAGCTTCATAGAGGTAAGGTGAATTCTTGAAATACAGTTGCAAGAAGTAGTTTTATGTGGGAAATGTATGAAGAGGGCAATGGCCAAGCCTCTTACACCTCTATCAGAATCCTTGTAGAGAATAGGAGAGAGTAGGAGGGATAAAGTGGGGTGATAACAGCAATTTGGAAGTGAAAAGAAAGATCTCAGCAGAACTTTTTACTTATATGACTTTATCATATGATAACAGACTGGGAAAGGGCTGTGGATGGTGGATCTGCACCGAGAAGCAGGGTGTAAGGTTGTCAGGCTCTGGAGAGGATAGGATTTAATACAGCTGGTCTTGTGCACGCCACTGTGAAAACTGTAAAAGAAATGCAAGTAACTGGACTTGCTTTCAGGCTGACCAAGTCAACCTAATCCTTTTCTCATGTGACCCAAACAGATGGGTTTTACCCGCATCGTTTTTTTTTTTTTTTAAACCACCTGCAGAACAAATACTTGAAAAGTAGACACTGCACACCACAATCCTCATGTGAAGTCTGACATGCAATGGCTTGGCTAAGGCCCCTTGGTAAGGTCCATGGCAGAAGAAGAGCTAGAAGTCCACCATGTGCTTGATGACCAGCATAGCCCTGAGACGATCCTTCACATCTCAAAACACATGCTCTGTTGCTGGCTGCATCACCTCGCCAGAAGTTCGTCTTTATCACTAAACATTGTAAAAGAAAAAACAAACATAGGAAATTTCAGCTGTGGCTATGAAAAGAAATCATGCTCAGGGCACCCCTCAAACATGTTTCTTCATTCTTTTAACCAAGAAAAGGAAATTAAAATCAAACAAACCTATGTTTAAGGAATGTGAAGGCTGCGAAACAAACCAACAAAAGCCAGGAAATGTTCAAGTTAAGGCTGTGACACTCTGTCCTTCACTCAAGCTGTTCTGACTTATTTTTCCTAAACAGAGGAGGTTGAGATCAGCATGTCACCCTTGGATTTGAATTTCCTGTTGTGCACTGGTATGTGCCTGTGCCTTATTAACGTTATTAGATATTGTTTATTGCATTTGTGAATGCGATGTGAGTGCACTTATCTACATTTAAGTACACCCACATTTCTAAGCTTTGTATTGGTGGAGAGCACAGTAACTGTCTGAGCTTTTTGCAAGTTTTAAGATTTGTCTCCTTAACAACAATCAGCCCAGAAAGCATCTGTACTTTAACAAGCTGATAGCCACTTTGAAAAGTCACGTTTGCCACCACAGTGTGCACAATAGCCTTTGGAAATGTCATAGTCGCGTAGGGATAGAGATCAAATTCACCCTACTTCAAAGTTGCTTAAGCAAGAGGAGACTCTTCCTTTTGATTTAGGCAGTGCAGGGATCCAGAAACCCAGACACGTGTTTCTACTCCCACTCAGTAGAGGGCAGCAGCAGGTGCAGATGAAGGGTGTTCATGTAATCTCAGTAAGTGTCCACCAAAAAATCTGATTTTTCCTGGATATGATAAAAATAACATTAAAAAAAAAAAAAAAAAAAAAAACCAAGCTGGCAAGTGTATATATATGAGTACATGAGAGAAGAGGAGATGGTTCCCATGCAACTTCAGGAACCAGTTGTACCATCACAGCGTTCCCACCACATCTGGGATTTCACAAGTCACTGGAAGCTCGGTGGGAAGTGGGTGTGTGGATCATATGCTATTCTTCCTCTAGACACATGAGGGATTGGCACAAGTCAGAGGCAGGATACCAAACTAGATAGACCAAACGTCTGGGCCACTATTGTGAGAATAACATCAATTTAATGTTAGTCTATCATCACCTATTTTGAACTAACCTTTGTCACTGGCTCACTTCTGATCTCGTTTGGAGTCTGAGCACTCCAGCGCTGCAGCAGCCGGCACCAGCTTCCCCCAGAACAGCTTTAGCACTGTGAACAATAGATTTTAACCTTTGCCACTTTCATTTTTTTTTTGGTTTTATTATCAGTCTGTGCTTCCACTACAAACCAAGCGCACAGGGCTTTGAGCTAATTACATTCTGTACATCTGAGCCAACTCTCAGTGCTTCATGCTGACACTCGGATACATCTGGGCCTGATAACAATTACAAATACTCTGGGCATACTTTAAAAAAAAGCTTATGTTACAATGTGAAACAGCATGTTTTACAGTGCTCATAACGGTCAGATAAATACAATAGCTTCAAATCCCCTTTCTGAGGCTTAAAAAAAAGTGCCTCACAATAATTCATTTAGATCAGGAACCCATAAGGAAAGAACCCTTCCCCTCCTCTCCCTGGGTGAGATTTTTGAACCTAAGAGCAGGCCAAAATTTTTGCCATAAGCCAATGAAAAGAGATGGTAAAGATGTGGAGGTGATGGCAGGTTTCTGGTTCAGTGGTAGCAGATAGCAGGGCCTGGGTTCATCCCAGCTAGATGAGACTCAGAGATGATTCAGCCTTTCTGACCATCCCTCTCATTCTCTCCATTGACTCTGCAGTCAATGTAGGAAGCCTGGAGTGATTTGGTTCATAATTTAAGTGTTTTGGGTATCTGCAGTAAAGTGGGATGAACTGGGGCTTGAATCCTCTGCTGTGCAGATGTGTGCAGCAGTGGCGATGGGGAGACAGATCCACCTTCCTGGGCTGCTCTTCCTTCCTCACTTGCTGCCCCATTTCAGAGACCTGCTCCTGGAAACAGCAAACAGCACTGCTGAAGGCTGTCTCAAAATGCAGCCCTGGCACTGTGACCCCACTAAGGATATATAAAGTATAACACACTTTAAAACTGCTCTCTCAGACACCTGGTACTCCATTTCTTAGTCTTTGCAACCCATTGGGTATCATGGAGATGAAGCAGATGAGAGAGGCACACATGGTGCTTTGACTCCTCTTTTGGGTCCCTTCAAACCTATTTTAGGGCAACCTGATGGCCGCTTTGCACACCTCCAGGGAGACACAGGAACAACACCTTCCCTCAGGAGCCACTGCTAGGAGCTGCTAGCAGCAGAATTGGCACTGTAAACTACTATAAAGATAATTCACAGTGTTTTCTCCAAGACTTGAGCAGGGAAGGGATGCCTCAGCCTGGGACTTACATTGCCCAGACAGGGGAGAGGCTTTACAAAATTTATCCTTGGAAAAAAACAAAACCAATAACCCTGTAACAAAAAAGAAAGAATGATTTAAACTTCTTTAGTGACTGTCTCACGGGAGTGATACAAACCGCTCAGGATGCTTTGCCAGTTTACTTTTCTAAAAGAATTGTTAATGCTTTGGAATGATGGACAGAGAAGAATTAAAAGAAAAACAACTCCCCAGGCCAGGTTTTTGCATAGGGCTGTAGCAATTGTCAGTCACAAAAAGCTCCCAAGCAAGCCCTTATGATAACACACAGAGTATATCAGCAATCATCTGTCTTTTCTCAGTAAACAGTTGTATAGTAATAAAACAGAGTGATACAGCTGACTCTAACCTGGCAAATTTCCCTGCACCTAGTGTTTACATCTCTTTAAGTGTATCTTTGTCATATGGTTACAAGCCTATTTCATGCTCTCAAGTTTAATTCTTTGTAAATATAGCTCTCTTTGTGCATGTGAGGCGCATGTGTGAATAAATGTTCCATTTGCAGCCGTTCTTCTTGCTCAAATGGAAAATTAAGAGTCCTTGATTGAACAGCATTAGAGATTGCTGGAAGTCTCCCTTCCCATCTCTGCGCAGTTGCAATGATTGCTCGGGAAGTTTCACACTTTCAAATATTTCTGTGAAGGCTAAATCCTGCCTTCTGGTAAGTTGTGGGGAGCCTCGTGTGTGTGTGTGTGTGTGTGTGTGTGTGTGTGTGTGTGTGTGTGTGTGTGTGTGTGTGTTAAAAAATAGTTTTTTCTGGAAAGCCTTCTCCCTGCATTCTCAGGGGTTATAAAAATGGGAATCATTTTTATTGGCAATCCACTGGAATAGTGCTGAGACAAATGGAAACTTGAAGATAAGGATCCTCGGAGGTGAAAACATACAGCTGTTGGGAATTGCGAAAGAATCTGGCCAATAAAGGAAGTCACTATTTTTCCAGGCCTGAAGTGAGTTATAGGCCGAGACGGGTGTTGTATATTTATGTAAGGCTGCAGCAGGGAGCTCGAGCGACCGTATATTGCTGAAAGAGCATCATTCACATTCAACCTGAGACAAAAGGTGGAAATGAAGTAACATCCTGACCGAAGAAGGGCTCATGACAGAATAATAACATTTCAGAGAGGGGGGCCTGTGTGGTGGTCTGCATGTAGGCCTCAAAATGAGGAAACGGTAGAGGTGCCTTGTCAGCCTTCAAAAACATACACACACGCACATGCACGTGGCCGGGCCGCTCTCCTTGGAAAGGGGCATTCATCTTTCACAGAAATGTGTACACGGTCATTCACAACCTTCACCAGTACGCCCAGCAAGCTTTTGCCAAAAACTGGGAAAATACATATGTCAATTATAGACGTCTACTCGATCCATGTATATGGGTGTGTAGCTAATGGCTGTCATGCCATATTTACCACAATGTGTTTTCTGCCTCATTGTATCAATAGTGACCCCAGTGAGAAAACACACATGAAGGGCTGAAGCATTTGTCACTGCTCAATCCTTTTTTAAAAAAAAGCTTTTCTCATTCTCTCCCCTCTCCACTATTTTTGCAACGTTTTCTTTGAAGCTGACAGCGTCAAAACCGACTCGCATTTCACTAATGAAAGCTGAGGAAGCAAAGAATAGGCGAGAGTCCCTCATCATATATAAATACTTCTTTTTTCTTTTTTTTTTTTTTTTTGCCATAAACAGATGTGCAAATGTAACACAAACACAATCTTTAGTCTTTTCATGAGTTTGCAGCCAGGGGAAACTAAGGCACACAAAGGGTTAATGAAGTTTCTGACATCTTGGACACATTTGCTGGCACAAAGTGGGAGGGAAGAGGAAGAGGAGAGGGAGACTGCGTCCTAATTCACAACGCAATGTCACATCTATGGATGTAACAGTGACTTTGCATCAAATCTTACCTTTTCTTTCCAAAATGTTTGGAGACACTTCATGAGTTGTTTTGCTTTTTAATATAATACCCATCAGTTTGGTTCAAACTGTGAAGTTTAGGTTGGGTGTAAACCTTCCATAGATTTTGAGGTAGCCGAATTGTTTTTTTAGATGATCTGAAAAGCAGAGTCCCTTTTCTAAAAACACAGGGTGGCTTAGAAATCTGCAGCTGAACCTACTCAGCCCATTAAGGTGCTTTGGAAATTATGATTTAGCTTCACACATGGACCTTGAAAACATCAGGCTTTATCCTGGGCTGGTTTTTATGGCAGGATAAATTACAGCATCTGGCTCATAGATCAGAACTCCTGTGGCCCAGCTGTAGCTGTCTAAATGCTATGAGTTTAGTTTGGGACAACCAGGACAACTGGATAACTCGTTTACTCATGCCAGTGGAGAAAGACAAGCCCCTTCTCTGGTAAAACCTATGCTGGGCATATGAGCCAGAGGTTTAACATGGTTAGCTTAGATGAGTAAAGTGTAAGTAGCTTCACCTGGACAAGATGAAGCCCCTGTCACCTAAATTATGCTCAATCCAAAACTGAAGCATTACTTTGCAGGAAATCTGAGGTTCACTTTAGCCAGAGGCCTCACGTTTGTTCCCAGGGCACCTTCAGTTCTCCACCCTTCCCATTTTGTCTGTAACTGAATCCAACACCTGTACAGTCGGAGTCCTTTGCACCAGGAGCCTGGGAGCGAGGGGGACCACTCCATAAGGCCATGGTCATTCAATGAGCTTCACATGCCTAAAGCAGTGATAGGGAGAAGAGTGGCCTGGCAGAGAAGCATGGTAGCAAAGCTCTGCCCAAGCTGCAGCCCCTGTGAGCAGCCCTGACAGAAAATTTTTCCATCTTCTACTCTTCAGTGGCCACAAGCACTCCAAAGTCCCTACATCTTCCTGGGTGTGACCATGACCCTCTTCTACCTTGCCAAGAGCTCTCTTCGCAGTCACGGAAAAACTTAATTTTGCCTGCATTGTTTAGAAGTCTTAAACTAAACTTTTTGTTCTTAAGGAGAGAAAATAACAAAATTAACATGTAAATTTAGCCATTTCAATAAACACATTTGATGTCCTCAAAAAGTGAGCCAATGTTGGTCCTCTCTTTTAAATCCTGGAGTATTTTGGAGATCATGTTCTTCACTCATGCCCTGAATCTATGTGCAGGTGGTTTTCTCACACACAGAAGAGACAAAATAGATTCGGAGCCCTTACAAAATACGAAGTGACTTTTTTTTTTTTTAATAAGCATCCAGGAGGCTTTGAACCACAACACAGCAAACAAAACCTGTTGTTCCCAGACAAATGCCCAACTTGCTGTGCCCTGTGGAGTTTGGACCCAGCTTTAAAACTCCACTGGTTAAGAAGACACTAAACGGAAAAAAGTACACATGGGCTTGGAAGAACATCTTCCAACACTGTTAAACTTCTGAGTGAGACTATAATAACTGATGTGAAAATGAGAATCCCTTTTCTTTTTTTCTTTTTTCTTTTTTTTTTTTTTCGATTTTAATTGTTCCTAAGTGATATTCATAAAAATATAATAGCTTGTAAGGAAACTGCTGCAGAACACAATAGGGATTAAATTGTTAACTTTCATAGGATTTTAAAGCACTCCTCTACAAGTACACCTGAACATCTTCAGGGAATGAATGTTTTCCTAGAGATATGGTTTAAGTAACTTGTGGAATTCTCCACTTCGGATAAAATCATGTACACGATTTTGTACAGTTCAAAATTACCTACAGAAAAGGTAATTCCTCCCTCCAAAATATATAAGAATTTTAAATAATTCAAAAAACACCCTAAAGGCTGAAATCTATTGTTCTATAGTTCAAATAAATTTAATGAATTACAGAACTTTCAGGTTTTATTATCTATTATTATTATTATATTTTACCTAATACTATGAAAATTCACTGATACCTATCAAATTCTGATTAGGCACCCATATTTGCAGATTGAACACATTTATAGAGGCTTTATAATGCAAAAACTGATTACTACTGGGTGAAAAAAAAAATAAAAAAATCACATTGTTGTGATTTATTCACTTAAATGCTTAAACTTAAAAATAAGATAAGATACCCCAACCACATGCAGGTAGCCCACATAGCCCTCTTGTTAAAATGCCGTTCCGTTTAAACACAGATTTTAACCTTTTCACCTTCGCCGCTTACATTTTTCTTTCGTTTTGTTCAAAGCATTTAGGTAAATTAGGATGAGGTCCCTCCATAAAAATGCAAGGGGATCAGTGAAACTTTCATCTCTAATTTATTCATGAAGGAGAGAGGTCTTTCCTGGTCATGCTGTGCATCATTCTGTCAGAATGACTTTCCTTCTTCTTGAGACGGGATAAAGGGAGATAGAAAAATCAGTGGTTTGGGCTTTCCTACTAATAATCACTGGAAGAAAGAAAACCGTGCGCTGTTTTGTTCAGTGGTTGTTGTACTGCAGCTGAATTTAATATCACATATTACAAGGCCAAGTTTCAATATTAAAGGGATTGAAGTTACTAATGAGTGAACATGTAAATTATTTATGTAAGATAACTAGCTAGTCTTTTCATATGAAGTTCACACATAACTTTACAAATATCGATTGGTAGACTCTCCCACCAACCCTAACAGGTAACTTCCTGTCTGGATGACAGCAGAAGCATGCATGTGTTTGGGGAGGGTGCTGCAAGCACAGACAACACACACCACTTATCTCTATTAGCGCTGATCCTGCTGACTCCAAGCCATGTACAGAAACATTCACTTTTGATTTCAGCTCTGGAAATTCATTACAACTGAATAAAGTTTTAATATTAATTATAATAAACATAGATTTAATATCAATAATAATCCTGTTTTGTGGCTATTTTTCCCCATCCTTTCCAAAATCTTTGGTTTTCTGATTGATTTCTTTCACTTATTGTTGTTATAATAACATCCCATTTTGCATCCCGATCTTTCGAAGGGGCAAAAACGCTTATAATACAAATGGCCTTTATCCCAGCTGATGAATGAACTCCTCTGTGTTCCCCCAGCTTACAAAAATTATCATCTTTTATACATGCTTTAAAAAGAAAAGGGTGGGGGCTAGGGAAGCAAAGCAGGATCTGGTATTAGTCCTTTTAGTCGTCAGGAAATTACAAAATGTACACTTGCGGAGTAAGCAATTTTCGCAGTCTGCTGGCACATCCATCTTTTTAATGAGCCTTGTTTATAACCTGACGCCATGTTTCTAGTCACCTACCCTGTTTACATCTTTGGCCCCTTTAATTAAGAGAAGAACCAGTTAAAAGAAAGTAAGAAGAAATATTAATATGATCTGATTAATTCAGCTAGCGGGAGGTTATGGGGTACCAAGGTTATTATAACCTATAAAGGCAACACGAGCAAAGCTGTGTTCATTTGTAATTTTATTAGGCAGAGCAAATTAGTGAGCCCACATGGCAATGACAAAAGACCCCTTCCTATTCTCTCTTACCCCCCACCGAAAGGGCCAGGCGCCTAAAGTTAGGCTCCATATTAGGCAAATGAAAGCTGATAAATCTCAGCCAACAACTAATGAGAATCTCCAGAGTTGGAGCTGTGCTAATTTGAAAACATTAGCTGAGATTTCTTTTCCTTTTTTTTTGGTGTACGTACAAAGTCCGACTAACCCAGCACCAATCTTGTCATGGGGTCAGTGGGGCAAAGGCAGCAGGGTGGGAAGGGGAGAGGAATCCATAAGGGGTTAAAGATAAAACATAGCATAAACATATGATGGGGCTAAGAGGAAACAATGCTAATTTGTAGATCATTAAGAGCATATATCATTGATAATACAAGGGGGGATATAATTACACATAATTACATGACACTTATGCAGGAGCCCTTCTGAGCCCCCCAGATAAGAAAATCCAGACATTTTCCTTGCACGGTTCTTTTGCAGGGTTCATGCAGCAACACTGAAATCATGGCAACATTGAGCCCTCTTCAGGGATGCAGCTTTTCAATGCCACATCCCTCATGGTGTGAATTTACCAAACTCAGGTAAACCTCGCACTGAAAACACAGGTGGAACCCAGCCCTGATGCAATCCACAGGAATCACAGGTGGATAAGATGGTTAATCACTACACTACTAAAAAATCACTACATTGTCTTGATGGCACCTAGATAATATATCCCCAAAAGATGAATAGCACTGCTATATCCAAACATACATGTGAGGAAACTGAGGTACTTAAAGATTAGGGAAAAGAATAACAAGTTTTATAATGCATTCAGACTTTTTTTTGTTCAGTTACTTGTTTCCACCAAAAACTTTTTCAGGACTCCATCAAACTGAAGGATTAAAAATCCTTGAATACTCCAGAAAATCTGGCTGAAAGAAAGTCTAGAATCACACAGCCTCTGAGGATGAGCTATCAGAAGAATACCCTGAACTGTTGTCATATGCTTTGGCCATTCACCATGACTATTCATCTATTGCTGTATCGTTGCTACCTGTATCATTTAATTCTACTGATATTCCAAGGTATCACTTTTTGTCAAAGACACTCACTCAGCTGCAAGCCAACTGAGTGAGCAGATGGGCTACAGCTTGTAGGAACTTTCTGTTTAGTGTACAGCATTAAAAACAGACAAAAGACAAACTCACTGGCAGCAGCGAGTTACAATAGCCACACTAGAAAAATCAATGAAAAAGCAACAAAAAGTTAATGTCCTTTAAAAAACTAAAAATATATTCCAAATGTTTAAATTCCTAAACACTTACAACTAAAGTTGTATGGATTTGAAAGAGAGGCAGAAAACAGAATGAAATATGTAAAAAGCACCAAAGAATTGCTCAAAAAAAAATCTAGAGACTTTTTAAGACAGAAACCATCTTACCAAAAAGAAAAAACAATTTTAAGAATATTATATTTCACATTTCACTGCTATTGAAGTTTAGATAGCAAGCCTAGTAATACCAAAAACTATTTTTATGTGTATCTAATCATCCAACCCTCATTGTTTTTCCTCACCTAACACTAAAATTATTTTTATTAACAAACAAATATTAAAGTCCAGGTAAGACACCAGTGGTGGGGCGTTGCCAGACTGAAGTCAAAATTGCCAGCAAAATTGAATGAGGGGTGGGAGAAGATGATGGAAAGGATTGGGTGAAGTGTTAAACGCTAGATATTGCAGCAGATGTGTGAAAGCTTGTTTTATAGTCCCAGCTTTAAGTGCCATCCATATACGAAGGAAGAAATCTGAGGCAGGACCAGTTTGAACGGCACAGCAGTGCCTGGGACAGTCTGCAGTCAGCTGTGAGGAACTCGGGGTGGGTCAAGTTTTCCCTCATTTACTTTAAAATCCAGCACATACAGACGGTGACAGTACCAGAAAGGGAAGAAAATTTCTCTCCCTGCACTTTCCTTATGGAGGAAATCTCTAAAAGTGTGATACGAAGGTAAAGAAGTTGCATAGGACTTTTTCACCTGAGACAGCAGGACATCAATTACATAATGCTCCAAACACAGCCATAGGAGTAACAGGGGCTCTAGTCATTTTTTAATGTTACCTGAGAAAGTCTAAATATTTAATAAAATGTGAACAGATACAATGGGATGCTGAGCACAGTGAACACAGTAGTTTTGTCCCTGTCTGCTGCATGTATAGTTGAGTTGCTCTCCTTGCTCCTGTGACAAATTTCATTGAGTCTGTTAGTCCTAATTTTATTGAAATGCATTAAGTAAAAAATGTCATTACCAAACCCTGGCTACCAACAGGGAACTTAAGATATTTTAGTTTAGCTAGATCTATTCATTCTTTCATTCACACGACCTTGGATTTTGAGAGTTGGTACATATAAGACTTCTCCTAAGCCATAGTCTATGGCTTTAAGGTACTACTAAGGATAGGAAAGCTCAGGGTGACTGACAGGTTCAAATCTCTCTTTCACAGCAGTGCTGGCAAAAGCCAAAAGGCTCCAAGAATTCAAAGATAAATTTATTGCTCAATTTATATACTCTTACACACTCTTTAGCAAATGTTATTAGGTGCTATGGATTTTCAATCACTTATTTTACTGGTGGGTAGAATTATCCCAGTGACTTCCTGTTGTAGACAAAAGAGCTATTTTGGTTCTTGCAAGACAGTATGAAAGCCCCATCGCCTCAAACCGAATCCAGAACCCCTCTCTGGAAAAACAGGATTGCTGTGAATCCCAGCTTTCTGGAGACAAGATTTGAAAACCATTACACTCATTTTTTATTTTGTCTTCTGTTTCTCTACACCATCAAAATTCTGGGTGAGACTAGAAAACATCAACATGCCAAAATGAAAGATATCATTTAAAACAATCTGACACCTCAGTGCTGGGCCCCATGCCATTTTAACACAAGCTGGGACATATACTTGAAAACTTAGGAGCAAATTAGTTTTTGGGATATCTTCAAGTCCAATTTTACACTTGCAAGATGAAAGACAGGACTTTTTAAAGGAGTCTAAACAATTTCAGGCTCCAGATTTTAACAGCTTTCAGTGGACCCAACCTTTCTGATAGGGATGCCAGCTGTCATTCTCAATGCAAAGCAATGCTCTGATAGCATAAACTTCTCATCCACTTACTCTCACTTGCCTCCCTTCCTTCTCCTTATCACAGGATGGTGAGACAAAAAACACAATGGTGGAGCTACAGTGTCCTGGTCTGGTGGGCTGTTCTTTCAGTGTAGTTAGATCAATACTGTAGTTGTTTCAGGTCATCATATTTCTGCCCATTTTCAGGTCTCCTGGTGGTTTGGAGGTCACATTTCCTTCATGACACAATTTGTTTTCCCCAGAAAAGGACCTGGAAAAAATGTTCCCCAGGTCCTACTTTTCAGCTATCAAGGAGAAGGAGGATGGCAGAGTACTTCCAGGCTAGCTTGAAATTAAGAAATACAAACATAGGACCAAAATCCAGGAAGGCTGCTGAATGCCTCTGAAGAGAAATAGTTCCTCTCTCATTCTTCTCTGCTAAGTCCCAGAGTGGACTGATGAAAAATAATCTGAACTGCATGAAAATCCCTGCAATGCATGAACTTTCATATGGAAATAGGTTTGCGGCTATTCATTACCTGTTTATATTTGCAGGGTTAAAAAGTTTAATTGATCGTTCAATAAATTATCACTTTACAGATCAGGTTAGGCTCTTAAACAAACCACGAATCACCACGTTAACATGCAGATATAAATGAGTCTTTCTCAGTAGGATAAACACTGTCCCCCATGTACGGTAGGTGTGGCAATTAGGTTATTGATTTTAGGTAAATGTCTTGTTAATTATGCAGGAGGCTTCACTACTTGTGTTAATTAACTTACTGCTCCTTTGAATCAATACACTGCGGCCTCAGGAGAAAAAGCTTTCTCCCCCTGGTCTTTGGGGCAAAAAAAAAAAAAAGTTTGGTTCATCTCCTTTCCTGTCTTCATTCCTCAAATAACTCCACAAATACACAGTTCCATGTGAAAAAAAAACTGAAAAGGAGAGTGAGCAAAGAGTTAAGAGATGACCAAGCACTCTTCAGCCAATGAGAATGAAATTCAGACCTTGCTCAATGAAAGACAAACCTAATATTCATCCTGTACAGAACTCCAAATGGTGCAGAGATTAGCAGCAGGCAAACCCTCAGAAGTTGTCTGTACAAACCTTTCCATGTTCTTGAGAAACTGAGACCCCTCTCTTTCCTTGTTCAATTTTTTAAACTCTCCTTCCAGCTCTTTTAGTGCTCTTTTTTTAGTGCTTAATCAGAAATTTTTCTCACGGGATCCTCTTTATCCTATTCTCTCATCTCGAACTTCCTTCATCTATCTTTTTCAATCTCATTGAAATCTTCATTTTCTACTGAAGTTGCCCATTCCCCCTCTCTTCTCTTCTTTGCCTCTAGTCTTGCTTTATGGGCATCTGTTAGAATGACCAACATCCATTTTTACACCAGTATCCCTGGAACTGGCTACATTTTCAAATAAATATGTGTTTAAACCCATTCTCAAGCTCAGACCTGACTATTATTTGTATATCTCAACTACTCATCACAGGCTTAGATCAAATTTCAGACCACTCTTAAGAAGGAAAATTCGAATTCATCCAGTGGAGGTCCAACTTTATAGACTTACGTAAGAGATATTTTTTCCATTGTTGTTGTTTTTGTTTGGTTTTTAAGAAGCTACTTTGATCCTATATTATCAACAGAGATCTCAAGCCAGGAAATCCCATACAGAACTTGCCCAAATTTTTAATGGTGTTACTGGAATTTCTAAGCTCAGAGGAATGCAGGTTTTGTCCACATTGACTCTCAGGGTTAGAAAGATGATTATAAGCACAAACTTTCACATGATTGCAGCCCAAGTCTGTATCAAAGCTCTCTGGAAGCAGGTGGATCTGGATGTCTAGTCAAAAGGTCAGTCATTTCCTTTTGAACTGCAATAAATGAAATAAACTGAAACCAGTTTCCTACTTGGCCTTTGGTTGTTTTCATATTTTCTCTGATCTTTTGGTGATTTTGCAGCTCAAATTCTGTTCATTGTTTTTCTAGTATATTTTGTTTGTGATTGCTTTGGTGGAGACTGGAGATGAATGATTAGGACCACAACCCTGAAGACACTTAGGCATAACTTTATTCATATCAGCAGACTTGATGCAGTCAATGGAGCTTTTACATGAGCAAAGTTACTCACATGTCTTCAGTACTTGCGGGATCAGGACCTTAATCTTGTGTTTTATGCTATTCGTTGACCTTGGTCATGTACACGTTTATTACTGGTATGAAAAAGTACAAGGTAGAGTGAGTGACATTCCTGATGCAGGGAGAGGTTTAACAGGGGGAAAAGAAATGCGAGTGCTTTTGTAACTGTTCTAAAAATAACCTTAAAAATAAATCTTTGCAAAAGTTTGAGACTAGCTTGCATTGATGTTTACATGAAGCCTGTTATACATAATTTTCTGAAGCTGTTTTCAATCATGCAAATGATTTTTTCCTTTGCAATATGCTAATGCAATCTGATTTATTTCAGTTGTAAAAGTTAATTACAATGTGTTTGTGAGTCCCTAAAGATGATGTATTAAATGTTTATAACCGGGATTATTAAAATGTCCTGTCTCGATTACAGTGCTTCTCTTTCAAACACTAGAACTAATTGTAGTCTTAAATCACAACAACCTCACCGTTAAAATTAACACAAGGGCAACATTGCATAATTTTAATTAATTTTAATTTGGCCAAAGCAAATTAATTTTTTGTTTTCTAGGAGGACAGCTAAACTCTTTCCCAGCCCGCTTCTGTTAAACATGGAGTTCATAAACTTCTCTCTTTTTTCCACATTTGTATCCCTTTAATGATTCCACAGCTACATATTTACACTTTAAAATGCTCTTTGATTTCTTATGCTCTTTCTATTGTCATTGAAATGGCTATATTTGTGTCTGAAGTCCTTATTACTATGCTCCCAAAAAGAGAATGAAATAATGGTGCAACATCCAGTATTTCACTGATTTTGCATGCCTGTGCACAGTGCTAAATCGTTCTATAAACAAGTACATCAGAGTCCCTTGAAGCTCTTGGAGCTTCAATTTTTCTCTCCTGAACACCTCTGAAAGAACTTTTGATATCTGGTGACAAAAAGTCTTTAAAAAGAAGATCCCTAGAGAAATAATTAATTTGCACACCTACATTTGCTATGTTTCTCTTTGCTTTGGTGTCACACTAAGGATTTTTTCAGGCAAAACAGGATTCTGCATCCAGATGGCATGAGTGATCTTGCTTATGAATTTCCTAATGGAAGCTTGAAACCTTCATGCCATGTGACATCACAGCCAGTTGCTGGTGCACCACAATGATGTCACAATGTAGATTGCTTTGAGCTGTGTTTAGGATTAAAACAAGAGAAAATGAGGGCATTCATTTTCTTATCCTTTTTATTGTTACCATTTTTATAAACATTACCAAAACTAACAAAATCACGCCTAGAGGTCGTCCTGATGCAGTGTTTGAAATCTCTTTTTTTTTCCCTTACGAAATACCAAATCCCTATAATGGTAAGTGTGGGATTTGGCTGTACATGAGTAATTTGTTGCCAGGGAAGGAAAAAAAGTTTCAATTCAGGGAGTTTCCAGGGCTTTTTTCCAGAGGGAGCTGTGGTTTGCCTCTCCCACCCACAGAAGCAGCTGTGGGAGCAAGGGATGGGTAGGGAAGGGCTTGCCCTTCCTTATGTGCTGGGAGCTGGAACAAGAACAAGCTTACCGCCTCGCATGAATAGAAAGGAATCACTTGTCCCTGTGTAGCACTTAGCAAAGAGCATATGTGCATGTTTTTTAATGACAGACAGGAACAGTATTGTTATAAGGATGGCCACACTGAGGCAAACTAAAAGTCAGTCTAGAACAGGATCCTGTCTCTAACTATGGCAAGAGAAGTTGCTTAGGCAAAAGTATAAAAGTAGGTCAAGTATATCACACTGTCCACTACACCTCATGATTTCTAAATATTTAGTAGGTTTCTTCCATGAATTTGATCAGTTTTCTTTGGACCTGTGAAAACTTCCACAACATCTGCTGGTAAGAATTCCCTTAGCTCAGCTATGTGTTGATTACCGAAAGCTGTTCAGTTTAGTTTATTGGTTTTTGTCCAAAGGTCTCAAAACAACTAAAGAAGGTAGAAAAGGTTTACTCTCTAGCTTCTATGTAGGCAAAAGCTGAGGTAGAGCAAGTTTGAGTTCTCTCACCATCTGCATGTAAGCACATCATGCCAGAAGTGTGAGTTACTGAGTAGTCAAGCTTCAGACTTCAAGCAGTCATAGGTCTTTATAATGGCGGTGTTCCTGTTTCATGCCATGCCGGGGAAAAACAGGATCTACATAAGCCCTGTACTTTGTATCCTGTGCTGCTTTAGTTTGGCCCTGGATAAAGGAACCAAATCCAAGTGCCCACAGACCACCAAACTGAAGCTGAGAAGGCCTCACCTCTGTCTTTCCTTAACGACTTGATCGAGCGGCTGCTTAAAAGAGACAACAGGCAGGGACACTGGGTGACCTTCCCACCCACATAAATATCACTTACTGCATGCATTTTTGTGTCAGGCAATTCAGTCACAGTCCCAGCACAAGAGTCAGGTCAGGGCAGCAACTGCCCTGAGGTTGAGAGGTAACCAGAATTACTTATGTGTTTTAATGTATTCCTCTGAGACTTCATATCTTTCTCTGCTCCTCAGCTGCTTATGAGAAAATAGGCCTTCTGCAACACAGCAACATTTTCAGTTGCATTGGTCACATCTTGCCTCTGAGGAATTTGTTACTAGTATGGTCCTAATCAACTATTTTCACTTGAAGCCTGTGTCCATTTGCTCCCCCTCGCTCCTCCCAGCCCTCATGCTTTCCTGGAAAAGAAAACCAACAAGAAGGATGCAGCTGCACTTGACTCAGATTCCCACTGACTGAAGATATAAATCTTACCTTGGCCAAACATGTCAAACAGTCAAACTGCTTTCTTTAAGCATTGTCGGTCTGCAGCTTGCCATCTTCATCCTTCTGGTGGACAAATGGCTGCTGTAGTCTCACAATTCAGGGACAGAGAGAAATACAGGGCTAGGTGATCTATATTGTCACTGGATGATCTCCTCACTAGCAAGAAGAACATTTGCTTTAGGCTTGATTTACATGCTGTTGGCTGTCCTTAGCATCCTGGTGAATTCCAAGGAGATCCCTCAACACAGACGTAACTCCTCAAACAAAGCCAGGCTAGCTGGGCAGGGACTTGCTGGGTGACAGCTGAAAGGAGCAGCAGTTAGAAATTGGACTGGAAGCATACTTCAAAGATAAAACATATAAGGTTTGCAAGGGCCTGGTCTGCGTGTTCAAATCCTGTGCTCAAATAGACTCTGTTTATGAGCTTAAAGGTGATGATTTCCCCATTGTGGTGATTTTCCTACTGACTCAGTAGGACATAGCCTTTCAACTCCTTTTTTCTCCTATTTCTTCAGTAAGTTGCAGATGAGCACATACAGAGTGTCCCAAGGGCCCAGACAAAAACAGCAGTTCTCATTTCTTGGATAAAGATCAACCCAAGCATCTCAAGAAGAGATTTTCAGAGCTGCTGAACAGCTACAGGTATCACCGGTAGGAGCTCAGCAGCGCTAAAAACAGGCCTTTGCTCTTTGGACACAGGTTCAGTCTAAGGGTCATCTTTCACAGTATACCAGACAGATTTTTTTTTGCTGGAAAGGCAAGAATTTGAAGGAAGTTGGTGACTGAATTTCCTTCATTCATCATTTATAACTGAATGTACACAGACAAATATGAGGTCCTTTGCATATAGTTCAAGCTGTCTGGACATTTTCCGGAGCCTGTAAAATACAGAGAAAGTTTACATGGATTTACCTAACCAGGCTTGATCCTGAGATTTGTTGTTCTAGACTGTTTTAACATGTCCCACAAAAGCAGTGTCAGAGTGTCCTCTGCAATACTGAATCACACTCAGCCTCTTCCAAACAGCTCTTCACCTTCTCTTTCAATGGAGATTTATCAGCTGAAGGCACTGAAGCTGCAGCAGACTTCTGTCACCCACAGCGTTAATGACTGAAAGCCAGCATCAAAGTAAGAACCATAAATAGGAATTCTTTAATTATAATGAATGGCACATTAACCTCAGCATGAATCTGCCATGACTTTTCAAAATGGCATACGTGTGGTGCCATGCTTCAGCTAATGCCCTGGGCCTTTCATTTGATCATGCAGGATCTGTGTCTGCTTTTCTGACCAGAATGGTTCCCATCCAGCCAAATTCTGTCAGAGTGGGACATATTTGTATCCAGCAATACAGAAGTATCCTGAAAAATACTGACAGTAAAGAAATTTGCTCATCTACTCACTGTTGTCTTTCTTGTTCTGGGGATAAATAAACTTGTTAACTCCCAAGAAATGGAACTGGGCATTTATCAGTAGTGTTGAATCTACTTACAAGAGGCCAGATTCTCTGTAAGTCATCAAAGATCTGCTGAAGCCCTTGAAACAATGCCAATCATTACCAACAGAGACCCTGACCAAAACACTGTGAAAAAAACACAAATGTGTGGAATGCTTTCCACGAAAGAGAAAACATAAATGTTATATTATGGTGGAAATGGTTTCATAAAGTACGTTGCTATTAATGGACCTTAGATACAATAAAAATATGGTTGCTGTGTAAAATACATGGTAGAGCCATCAGTTTATGAGCAAACCCTGATGGTACCTGCTGTGCTGCTTTTCCAAGTGCCAAAGGCAGAGTGATAAACACTGCCATCTGTGAGAACTGCAGACCTGTCCTCAGACCATAGAGGCCTGAATATACTTTGATAGACTTCCAAGCTTGGGCACACTTCTTCATACTGAGGCTTTGAGGCTAGCATGCCAGAGCCCCACAAAAATGAGTTACGGTGGGACTGTGTGAGGTAAAGCTAAGCGTCATATAGCTTCTCAAGCTCCCACAGAGTGCTGACAAATAGAGGTAGAAAAAAGTCCCCATCTTGCCATCTGGATTTTACTAAATTCTTAACAACTTTGGAAAGTCCCATGGTATTTTTCTGAATCCAACATCATAGCTATCAGAATGGCCCAAATGTCCTATGGTAAGGACTTAGACTGACTCACTGTTTTTCCTTTGTTGCCCAAATACCTACTAGTCTTCCTTCACGTGCCTGAATATTCTGCCTGTGGTCACACTCCAGGAGGAGATGGCTGGATTCTGTGCCTGGCCTGACCTGACCGAAGTTTCTCTCTTCCTCTGCATGAGTCATCTCTATGATTTCTATATGTAAATCCCCTTCACGCAGTGCTGTGGTGGGCCTATGATTTAGCTCAGAGTCTCAGCCTTTTCAAGAGCAGCTCATTTGGACCAGCATTTTGACTTTTGCTTTGTTGGCTGCTCCTCTGCTATTCTTGTTTAGAGTATCATTAACCTGCAGGGAAAGGGTGAGTTTACCCATCGTTGGAAATACAGAATACAGTAAAAGTTCAAGTCATATAATGGCCCTGCTCTCCACCTACAGACACAGTTGATTGAGCCAAGTGGACCGCTCGTGCCAAAGACTTTGCAATTCTCTGACTGTTTATTCTACTGCAGCCCAGTGCCTTTGCCCAGTGCTTCCACACATTCTTAAGCCAATGATGAGCTGGGTGCGTATATCCCAATTTCTTCTCATTCATCCTGACTAGAAGTAAGCAAGACCTTAAAAAGAAATTTGTCTCCTTCCTGCTTTTATCTAGAGGATTCTGCTCAGTGTGCAGCACTAGATCTTTATTCAGAATATCACTGCACCTCGCACATCAGCATTTATCACTGTTTTTTTAATGATGGGGAGACTGAAGACAAGTAAGTAAATTGGCTTACCCTAAGTTAAGAACGTTTCTAAATTAAGCACAGTGGATGGGTTAGAGGGAAAGACCAAATCTCTGGGAAAAAGAAAAAAAAAAAAGAAAAAAAAAGTCTATGTGTTTTTGTTTTTGCTTTTTTTTTTTTCCTAACCCTATTTTTGTTTAGTTCTTGGTTATAAATTATTGCCTGAATATGTACTTCCTAATAATGGCCAGTGACAGTAAGGGGAAATTCCATACAGGCAGGGGAAGAAAATACAATTAATTTCACTATATTTCCAGCACAAATTAATCAAAAGAAAGGCCTACAGTTCATTCAGATCTCTGTCTTTAGATTTTCAACTCCTTGTCGTATATAGACATAGACCAGAATGGAAACCCCAGATTATAAAACAACCCCAGAGCTGTAGATCTGTACTGTAGATCTGCAAAGCTCAGGACCAACCCCATTTAGGGTAAATCCACAGAAGCCTTCACAGAAAGCTAACAGTCCCCATGTGTTCCTATGAGCCAAACCTCAGAGCTTTTTTCTCAGCTGCTGTCTCAGTCTGGTGTTACTTGTGGCCAGAAAAGAGATCCAGAAATGTTATGTGTTGAGGTGTCATCAGCAGAGAAATCCCTGTTACTTATAGGGAGCTTGAATCAACTTGCAGTTCTGGTCTGATTTCTTGAATACGAAGGATTTTTCAGAAGAGTTTTGATTGCCTCTAAAAATAAAACTGCATTAAAAAAAAAAGTAGCCCTGAATAGGAAGTTCTGAACCACATATTCGTGCTAGCTCCCAGGTCTCTCAGAATCTGATTTCAGATCCTCATCTCCATGTTCAAAGTTGGGTTTTATCAAAAGCAGAGGTGCATTTCATCCAAACCTTCTAGACCCCAGCCCTGGTCTGGGGCAAGGCCAAGCAAATATGCCTAAGGCCCATCCATATCAGCTTTCCACTGGTTTTTATTTTGATCCCAAAATGATACCTTTCTCCACTCAGTGGGCAATGAACGTTTCAATATTTACCCCCATGGCTGCAACAGCTTCATTTATCTTCATCTTTGAAAGCAACTCTATAATTATATCATGCATTGTTCTCCAAAAGCCACTCACCAGTTAAGAAAAATATGTAATCAGCAGCCTTCCTTTCCAGTCAAAGGTACGTGTGACCAGTGAGACCTTTCCAAACTAGGACTATAAAAGCAGTTAGATGTTAGATAAGGACCATTCTCCAAAAAAGAAATGTATGCAAAAAGGAGAAGATAGACATCTTGCCAGAGAGTAGCATTTCTAGATAAACACTTCTGGTTATAGATGATTTCAGATCACGTATCTGCTTTCCTGTGTTCCTTTGATTATTACTGATTGTCATGGATACTAAAATTGGAATTTGTGGCTGACCCCCATTCCCTATTGGCAAATGACCCTGACGGGGTTATCAAGGCCTAATACCCAGTTTTTTCCTCTTCCCGTGGCTTTAATTGTACTGGTAATCTCACATGGCTTGTGAATTGTGAGAAGAGAGGGAGAGGGGAAAATGCAGAAGAAGTTGGGTTTAAAACCATGGAAATATGTCATGAACACAAAGTTTCTCATAGGAAACTCTCTGTCTCAACTATGCAGGATGGGGCTGGGAGTGGGAAGAAGGAGGGAATTCTTCACAAAAATCAGAAAGAAATAGACCATTCCTCTTGTCTCTCACGTTTTGCAGAGTAAATGCTTGGCATTAAAGAAGCCATGGGCTCCCTTGTCAGGATGAATCATCCTCTTGGAATCTGCACAGAGCATAGGCTGAAGAGGCGGTATATTGCCAAATGCCAAATGCATGTGCTGGAATCACAGCCGGCTGCTTCCAGCACAGCCCCACACACTCAGCCTCGTTCACTCCCGTTCCCATTTCTGGTTTGTGTCTTGTCACCTAAAATATAAACAAATGCAAGGAGCTCGCGGAGAGAAACGAGGGGGTGGAGGAATGGGGTGGAGGGAGGATGAGGCGAGGTTTCCAGCGAGACCCAGCTCTTCCTTTCGCTGCTGATCACATCCTTTTGCTGATCACAAGAACGGGAACATTCCTCTTGCACAGCCTGGTGTGTGGATCCTGTCCACACCTCCCCCTTAGTAATAGAAACATGCTGCTGGAAGACAGCATCCCCGGGATGCTCCTGGGTATTTTTCCCAGCACCGTACATTTGGTTTGTGTTTTATTGCTCTGGTAATATTAGACAGTCTCAGAACAAGATGACACTGCAACATTACATGGAGAAAAGACAACAGCCTGACAATGAGTGCAGCCCATAGCCAGCAACCAAAATATTCAAACTAAATAGCATTTAAGTAACATTTAGCGCAAGGTAACTTATTTCAGTGCTGTGCTACAAAAGCATTTAAGAGAGAGAAACTTTTCAAAAGGATTATGTTTATTTACTTCACAGCATTTCTTTTGAAGTAGAAAATAACGGTAATAATGACAGGAAATTATAGGTGAAGTAAAATAGATGTGAAATGCTTTTAAAATTTTTAATTCACAACCCTCTGTATATCGCCTTTTTTTTGAGTTCCTTAACACGAGATTGCCTTGCTGACGTGAATGCACCAAAGGTAACATAGCAGGATGCAGTGGTACTCTGGTGGTGGTGAAGACAGGGGTTCATTTCCACAGCAGTTCCCACTGATCTAATAAATATAACTATTTTATTCCCACCAACTCCTTTTTCCCACATGCCTCTGACAGTTGGCAATAATAGAGTTGCTGAATTCATATGGAAAGAAGGAAATGAAATATTAAAATAACAAGGCAAAGATAAGATTTGCATTTGTACTTATACCATTGGCTTTTAAGAGAGTTTCCCCTATTAATATCAGATTTTGACAGGGGAAGGGGGAGGCCAAGTTTCTGCTCATTTCAAAGGCTGACCGCCATCCTGCTGTCATTAGTAGCATGTTTCTGAGTTAACTGATCATTCAGCGGTAACAGCTTAATTCAGATTGGGCAGATACATACAGCTCGATCTCTGTCAAACTAACCAGGACACACAACATGGAGTTTATGCCAGATTTATACTGGCTGTGTCTAGACAGACAATATCTGATCTGGCTTAAAGTAAGAGTGGCATGAACAGACAATATCTGCACTGGCAAAAAGCCTGGCAGGACAGAGTTAAGCTGTGACATCTTTTTTTAACAAACGCAAGTTGGTGGGGAAAAATGTATATAAGATCAGTATTTTGTATTACATAGCCACAGTTTTTCGCTTAGTAGTAGGGGCCCTAGTGTCAGATTTTCTGTATAACTGTAGTGAAGCTGTAGTCTTTGTTTATACCAGTGCTGTGAGCTCCACATCTTCCTTGTGTTTGGTTCAGTGTCAACATAGCTCTTGAATGAGGCTTGGAGCTCGTGGAGGTGCATTCATGTTACAACTAGATGAAGCTGTCTCTGAAGACGTACCCAAGCAGCTTGAATACCAAAACATTAAAAATACTGACCATATTTGTTCTGGATTCAATGTTCTCACTAGTTCTATCAGTCTTCTTCGGAGAAAAAAAAAAAAAAAAAAAAAGCTTTCATGAGCTTTCATGTTTTCATGTGTCTGCTTATCTCTAGTTTACAACCCCTTCCAAACTGCAAACTGCATTGACTTTTTTTGGACTGCCACAGATCTTTCCTTCTAAGGATTGCCCCAAAGTAACTCAACCATCTCCATTACTCCATCTTATCAAGGGGACCAACCACACAACTACTTTGTGCCTCCGTGGCAAGTTTGCAGAGTATTTTCCTAGCAAACCATGCTTTGCATAGGTCCTCTGGCTATCCTGGCAGAACTGCCACATGTAAATTAGAACCGTCCTGATTCACATCTCAGCTGCAAAAAAATGTGCAAGACATGCACTGAATTAGTCCAGCCACCGGATGGGAGGACTCAACTAATTGGTTGAGTTGGCTCAAATACTTGGCCACCAGCTGGCTGATACAGCAGCCTCCAGTCCCAGGGAGTCAAATGTTCCACCCAAAATACAACCTGGGTCTCTTTAGTGGCAGAGCAGAGCAATAACCTTTGGTACCACATGGCTCAGACCATTTTTTAGTTATTATTACTAATTTTGAAATATAAAAATAGCACAAAACCTTTTCCAAAATTTAATTTGCATTTAAAAAAGCAGAAAAGAAAAGAATGAAAGCATATGGTATCAATCATATTTTACAATACTTGTAACTGCAGTTCGGAAACATGTGTTTCCTAACTGCTCATTCAGCAGTATCTGTATAATTTTTTTAAGCAAAAAACAACCCTCTAAACAAAGCATTTAAGCTAACCAGCATTGCATGATATTGTACTTAGCTGAAATGAACCATTTTATTTGGGTGTAAGCTGAATAGAACCAGCGGTTACTGTTGCTCTGTTACTATTCCAGAAACCTTCTTTCAACTTTAAATTAGATTCAGGAAGAAAGAAGGAAAAATACTATTCCTTCAAATATCACTGCAGTTGCTACTTCTGTAATGGTTAACATTGAAAGTGCGGTATACCTTGTTCATGTTGTTGCCAAAGCATTTTGTTTAACAACAGAAAATCTGCTTTAATGAAGGAAAGCAATGGCTCATCAAAACAGGTTCTCTGTCTCAGTAGTGGCCTTTAACTGATGTTTCCAAAAAAGCACAGGATCTGCCTCATTCATTTAGCCAATTGGTAGTGGGAAGGAAAGTACTTCACCTTGATCTCCTGTGGTGATTAATTAATATTTGGATTATCTTTCTTTCTTTTGTCATTAAACATGACTGAAAAAGTAGGATCATTTCCCATGAGTGCCTTGGGATGCCCAACATATAAACTTCATGAACTCAGCTCATACATTTAATAACCCTTCAGAGATCCATCACAGCTCAATACGGAGGAATAACAGGAATTGGTTCCAGTCACCTATGCCTCAAACCAAATGCAATACTTTTTTTTTTTTTTCTCAGATCAGATCAGTCCCTAGTTTCTTGAGATATATATGTAGCTGCCCCCTCCCATCACCATCCTGTCAAAACCCATTTTTCCTCCTGAAAGCCACTGGGTGATTTTTAGCAGATAAATGCTCCACCTTCAAAATTCAACTCCATCACATTTTGTTTGTTTGTCTGTCCCTCTGCTATACTCTGCATATCTTCTTGCAACAGAGTGATAATGTAGTTATTGCCAGAAAAAAATGGATGGACATCTCTCTTCCTCTCTCAGTCACACTGACATCCATTCATTTTACACTGAAATAACTCCATTGACTTTATTGTACTTGTTCTGACTTAGTATTGGTACAAGCAAGAGAAGAACAAGGTTCTATTTTTATTTTTCATTTCCTATGTGCAGCTGATGTCTGAGACCCTGCAGCATGTCGACCTTTGCTGAGAAACTTGACAAAAATCCATCCTTCTATCTGAAGATAAAACAAGGGATTATCAGCAAGAAATTAGCAAAGCAATCAAGATGTGAGAGGATCCTCATTTAGTAAGTGTTAACTTTTATTTTCCTAATAGGCATTAAAAACAATAACACCATGTCCATGATACAATTTGATTAAATTGGCTCCGATGGCTTTGGGAGCAGTAATATGATTAAATGTCTAACACGGAGCATGTTCTTGGTGGTTGATCAGCAGAGTGCCTAGCTTTTATTCCACACACACTGCAGTTCTTGGTGATGATGGCATTAACCACTTCCTGTTCAAGCCTGCTGGAAAATCCAAAGTGTCCTCCCATCAGGAAGGCCTGGGAGACACCCTGGGGCAACACCATGGAGCGAAGAACTGGGAATAATTTCCAAATATTCTCTTCTCACCTCTCCTTTCTATCTTTCATGTAGCTTCTTGGTCATTGCTTGGCCTATGCATGGAAAAATTTTTCCTACCATCTATTTTGAAACACAGCCACCAAAGCAAGGATCTTGACACAACTCTTAGTCCAATCAACACCACACGTCTGGGGCTCCTCTTCCCTTGATGCACGCAACACAGATGGAAGTACTCATTCCACATTCAGAAAGTTACCGTGTCTGGCATAGCCAGGCCCTGTAATTATTCCTTTCTGACCTGTTTCATGGCTGAAATGACTGAATTAATTTTAACCCCTAAACCAAGATTCCTATGTCATGGCATGGTTTGTGACTTGAGTGTGATTCCCTTGTGAAGTGCTAATACACCTGCTAACTTTAAGAAATTTTTGTACTGTGAGAAACTTTGAAGAAATCCTAATGAAATCAGGCAGTTTATAGGCTATTTGCTCATACACTTCAGCTTAAGAATTTGTGTAGGTGCCTCATACATTGGAGCCAGTGACTTCTGCACAGACAGAGATCCACTGCAGTCCAGCTTGATTTCAAGGGAATTTGGTGAGAACTTAATAGCATAGTTTCCCAATATTACCTCAAATAAATTATACAAACCTTCCAGCATCATGACTTTTATAAGAAGGGCAGTTTAGAAATACATATACCTCTTCATGTGCCCATCATATAACAAATTCTTCTTTCTTAATGACCTATATTAAAGCCTGTTGGAATCAGGACACTGAGGAGGAAAACCAATCAAGCTCAAGAGGCAAAATGTTTGAACAGATTCATGTTGCTTGATTCCCTTCTAAATTCTGTAGGTTGGTTAAAACAAACACACTCACACAAAAAGAAAAAAAAAAAAAAAAAAGCCCAGGTGGATTTGTCTA
>VXAL01001156.1:86717-98364 GCA_013399475.1 Chauna torquata | reverse complement strand
GAAGGAAAAAACCCCCATAAGGAGTTTTAAAAAAGAAGGCAGGACTGTTCATTCTAAAAAAAAAAAAAAAAAAAAGATTATAAATCATTAGGAGTGCTTATGAATTCTATTCATGACTGCCTTCTTTATTAAAAAGACCCATTGTAAAATGGAAAGTTCAGAAGGCTTGGTGGTGAGCGAAAATGAGTTATTATGACATCACTGGGTCATGAACTAGGCCCACTGGCTACTTTCCAGAATAAAATTGACTGTAGAGATCAGATGAGCCCATTTGTACTGAGAGACATCTGGGTGGCAGCCAGAGAATCTGGGTTCAAGCTCCCTATTTACGGAACATGCTTCCCTTTCCCCTTTCATTACCAGGAGTAATCTGGATTTCCCAGGCACGATGTGTGGAATAGCAATGTCACTTGATTCAGATTCCAGGAGGATTTTCCCCAGAAAATTTCCTTATACTTCTCACTTGGTGAAGGACCTTGTGAAGAATACTAACATTTCAACATCCAGCTGACACATACAGTACATTCTCTGATGGAGAACTGCTGATGGAAGGCATTTTATCTTCAAATAAGCATAATTTGTCAGACTTTTCTGTTGTTTTTTCCTCTTCATCTCTTTCTGAGATAATAAACAGTGCCTGAAACCCAAGAGAAACTCATTTCTGCTAACAGGTCATTTGTAAGCCTTTAAGGGCATCTGCTGAAAGCATAAGGGGATAGCGTTTTTCCCCTCTTTTTGTCTTAACTTTTTCAGTTATCTTTCTAAATGCAAAATGACATCTCATTCAAAGCTTTCCAGTGTCATCTTCACCTTTCCTATTCTACAATTTATACTTTTTTGATATTGCTTGAGACTTCAAGGAAGCTTTTACCTAATATCGTAATACCTATTATCTGAAACATTTAGGTGCACATATACTTGCCAAAGAGCAATAATGCAAATCAACTGGATGTCAGCAGTCCAATAAGGTGGAATAGTATATTTTCAGGGGAAGAAAAGATGTCTAACCATCTGACCTTAGCACTGGCACCATCTCAATGTTAATATATTTTATGCATGCATGTGATAACGTTTTACCTTCCTTATGGTCCTGCAGGGAAGTTTCTCTTCTCCCTGCTGAGGATTATTACCTATTCAGAGGTGGTTATGATTATAGATACTTACTAAGACAAGAATAATTGACCATAAAAAACCTTTTATATTCCCACAATTATTTTTGCATTGACTAAAAGTGTCAAGAAAATCTAATTTTATTAGCAGGCCCCTAATTTTGCTTTCATTTAACGTGTAACTAGGTTTCCTTTCCCACCCAAAGTATGTTTTCACTTTGATATGTTTGGCAATGATGCAAAAGAGCAATTTGTCGCAAGATTCCAACTGGGAGCACAGGGATCAAATATCAAAGTGGCTATGACACATCTGCAGGACAGGGAGGGGGCTTGAGGAAGGTATCAAGACCTTGTGCATGAGGGAGTGTCAGAAGACATCTCTATGAAGGTTTCATAACAGTCATAAACAAGACCATTAAAAAACAGTAGTCTGACAGAGAGGGAGATGGATCCAAAAAAAAAAAATCATGATAGTTTTGGAAGAAAGGAACTGAAAATCCAGTTCTGCTTACATATTGGACATTCAGGCCATTCTTCAGTAAAATCAGAGTGCTAGAACTCTATGAAGGTACATGAGAAGACTTAGTAACTGAAACAACATTAACAGGGACTATATGTGAGATACGAATGGTTAATAATATAGATAAGACGTGTGACAGCAGACTGACAGATTCTCAAACACAAGTCTGCTAACTGTAGGTGAATTAACAGTTTTCTTCTAACAGGTCTTTATATAAAAAAAAAAAAAAAAAAAAAAAAAGGAAAAACAAAACCCAAACCAAATCAAAACAAAACAAGCTATCTTGTAGTTGGCTGGAGATGGTAAAACTGAAAGCCAGGCCACTGGGTACTATCCTGGTTTCAGGGAACATTCTGGCAATTCAGTAAAAGGGAAGGAAGCCTGGGTAGAGCCTTCATGTTGCAATTATTATTAGAAGCACTTTATCGTTCGTACCAGCCTGAATGTTTTCTGAAATCCAGATCTCAAGGGATAGCATTTTTAAAGGCACTTGCAAGTCTCTGAAAAAGTATAGCTCACTTAGGTGCTCTTGAAAATCCAGTCCAAAGACAGGACTCTTTCTGAAAATACCCTCTATATTGCACAGATTTGACTGTGGCCTAACACTCATTATATGAGGGCCCCAAAAATTCAGCAAAAAGAAACCCCTAGTTGCTGGGATCTTGATAAATGACAGACCTAACCTCTGTAAAGCTTTATGGAGGCTCTGAAAGCAATCTACATGTGTATTTCCACACTTACGGCAGTACAGAAGTATGTGATAAGGCTTCAGTAGAAAGCAAGTGTGGCTTTCTCCTAATCTGGGCTTGAGGTTTGTTCCAGGTACACCTCTCCATTAGACACTTACTGAGTTCACCGTAGAAGTTGTTCTATACTTTTGTTGCAATTTTTACTTGAATACATGATTTTAAGACTTGGCCTGATGTTAACAACACAAGTGGAAACTTTTCAGTAAAATATGCTATTTCAAAACAAAATGATTTGTGGAAATATTTTAACTCCAACAGAGACTTTATTTACAGGACTCCTAAGTAGACCATAGCAACTGTCCCTGCCCTTGAATTTGGTTCACTTTCTGCCTCTGCTACAGGTTTTCTGTGTCATCTGTGCCAAACTCCTTTACTATCTCTACACTTTGTCTGCTCTTTCCTTTAAAATTTACTGTACTAAGATGAACAATTCGAATTTCTTAAGCTTCTGGTTTTTTATGTCACTGCAGAAAGCACTTGTAAGGATGCTCCATTGTCCAGCACATGGCTGAAAACTGGCTTCCAGCTGCTGTGCTTGTTCAGCACAACAGGGCACATACCCTCTGGAGGCCACCCTTGACTCTTCCTGAGGCTAAACTTGAAGATTTGCCAATAGTCTAGAAAAATAGGCTGGTCTTGAAGTTACCCTTGGACAGGTCCTTGAGATAAAGAGCAGGTGTACTCTGGGCCTTTGTAAAACAGAGATCAACATCCCTTCTCTAATTCCCAAGAAATATTGCTCTCAGCTAAAAAAAGTAACCTGGGAAAGTTTCCAAAAAAAAAAAAAAAAAAAAAAAAAGGATTTGCTATCTTCTACCATGCAGGGACATATTGTGAGTTATTTCTGAGAGCTGCTGTCCTGCAGAGTTTTATTTTCCTAAAACATTTATAAAGCTAATTTGAAATATTCTCTTCATCAAGAGCATAAAACAATGTGACAGAAGAATTCCTTCCTATTAGATTATATCCATGAATGAAAGTTTAATTATTTAGTTTAAAACTGTTCAAGGAAACCTGCACATGAATAGGAAGTCAGGCTTTTAAGAAAGCCAGTCATAAATATAAACAAAAACGTGATGCCAAATAGCAATTAGTGCTTTGTTTCTTTTTTGAATGACAGCATATCTTAAACTCATTCATTTCCAGTTCTGACTTGCTGCAATGTGTAAAAATGCTACTGCAAATCCACTAAATAAACTTTGTCTTTCTCTCTTGAAGTTCTTTGGCTTTCACTGACTTTATATGCTCTGTTTTCCCTTTATCTTGCAAGGCACAAAGGTCTCCACCTCTTTTTTTAACTTTGTTTGGAGCAGCAATTATTCATAACTGCCTTACCTGGAAACGTTTCACAGATAGAGACAGAGATTGTGCTCACCAGTGGGAGTGCTGACTGCTGGTATTTTAAATGCTGTGGCATGTAGAGTCAATGCAGATCTGGATGGTTTTAATTGCTTGCAGTTGTTGAGTGACTGTTAAAGCCATTTATTCTTACTGCTGATGGTAAATTTGGAGGGCAAAGTCACTGTAGACAAGAAGGTAGATTTTTCAAAGGCACAAATGGTAGTCAGGCATCTCACTGCCATTTGCTTCTTTGAAAACCCTGCCCAACTCTTCAGACAAGTTGCCTGGCAAACAGATGTGCAAGGATGGATTGGACATTTAGGTATCAACACCATCTTTGAACTTCTTGGATGAAGAGTCTGCCAACAATTTTTTGGCCTTTCCTCTAACACTTAATGTCTTCTAAGATGAAACACTAGCAAGTTCTTTAAGCTCATGTTATTTTAAATACAGGCCAGGACCTTTAACGAATATGCTTAGTGGTGGCAGAGGAGGAAGAAAGATTTGGTCCTAAGTGTTGTTCAATAGCATGTCTTGGTTTTCTCTGGATGGTAGCCAGGACTGATATTTAAGAGGTGTTTTGCTGATGGACTATCCTACCTCAGTGACAATAACAGAGTAGCACAGTCCGCGGCAGCCTATCCATCTTGCTAAATCTAAGAATAGATTCATAAAATCAGAGAAAAATCACAGAAGAGCCTGCAAGAATTTAACTCACCATTATTAAAAGAGAAAGCAATATAACCCTCTTCTAGAGCATGGGTTCTCACACTCTGGGGGCAAACAGAGCATTGTCAGCACTCCAAAATTGTCATGAACCACCAAGCATACTTAATCAAACTTTTAATTGAAAAAACACCAAAAGATAATAGAACTTTGACCACAAAGATAATAAAGGCCACCTGCTGTAGTCTCACAGACCACTGATAGCCCTCAAATGAGAATTTGAAAGTGTTTTTTATGAAGTTTCTCAAACTATCTGAGCAGCACTGTAAATAAAAAATGTCAAGAATTAGTGAAATATTAGTGAAAATTCATTGACTGTTTAGCTTGTAATGTTTTGGACACCTTCAATTTAAAAGCATGTATGGACTAAGGAAAAGTTTTTCCTATGTCTATTCTCAGCAGCAGCCCAAACTTGGCACTGGGAGCTTATAGCAGTATCTAAAAGGAAAAGAAAATGAAGAAACAGAGAAACTAACAAAACAGTTTTCAGCTAATGCTGCAGTAATAGAGATGTGACATGGTGATCAGCCTATTAGGAAACTGATTGAGATAGGATAATTTATGATTTTGTCATTCACTATATAAATTGAATTTTGGATAAAGAAACTAAGATCTTGCAAATGAAATAATGGCTGGTATATTTTATTCTATATATTTTACAATATATACTGTATATATTTTATATATATTTTCTTCAGAATGAAACAGTACATCTTTTTCTATAACATCAACATTTTAATTTTTCATGTTATTTTCACAATATATGACAAAATTTTCACTGATCACTGATGGACGTTTTGATGTCATGAAGAAAATCTCCCCATTTTACTGCAATTTAAAATGAACACCTATAAAGAAAGTCTTGAATAATTCCAGAGAATGTTTCTGTTTAAAAAAAAGGCCCAAACCAAAATCAAAGAAATCTTGGTTGAAAACAACTTGGACTCGGATCTAGGAAAATAACTAGAATCTAGAAGCAATTTTGAAGTATTAACTGTGCTCAAGAACTAATTTTTTCTTGCTTTTCCATCACATGCCTTTGGTGCCTTTGACAATGACACTTGAAGCCCTAAAGAACATGCTGAGAACATGACATAGTATGAAGCAGAGCTTAACACATCTGCTTTACATATCTGAAGACCTTGATGTGGACCTTAGTGCTAGAAACATATTTAAATGTATTGACTGACTACAGGGATCATCTACATAGGTCTACAGCACTAAAGATCCAACTTAAGGCTTCAATTAAGCAAAATTCCCCATGTTATCCGTAGGTGGACTTCACAGCACCTTCTGTGTCCTGAAGACAAGAAATAAAGAAAAAAAAAAATTAATGCTGTAGGAAAGGTGTAAAATCAGTGAGAACATGAAACTACTAATGGAGAAAAATTCTAAGCTTTCTGGTGAGATTTTAAAATTTCACTTTAATTGGAACTCTAAGTCCTGGACTTTGGATAAGGTTTTAGTTTTCACCAACACTAAACTTCTGATGCTATACAGAATTTCAGCNTTTAATGTAGATAAATTTTTAATAAAGTCTTGATAAAAAAAAAAAAAAAAGGAAATCTTACCCGACAATTATTCATCTAATAAAGTCCAGAGACTTATTCTTTAGAGGTTAAGATAGCCAAATTTTATCTGGAACATGCATCTGAACTTCTGGGACAACCTCCAAACATTTTATGATACCTGTAAAATACAGCCTTCTTTTTAACAGTCTGTATGCTTTTTGCCAGTCTTCTACCTCCAAACACTGACACTATACAGCCTGTTCTTTAAGTATATTAAATCCCCTGGTAGACACTCATATTCAGAAATAAAGTGCCCTTGATCTACTGTAGCTTTATCCTCCAGACCAGTTTAGTCTCTCAAATTTGAGAGTTCACCAGTGCTTATATAAAGATTGCGTAAGAGCAACACAGCAATAAANTAAACTGTAGGAACAAGGCTGCAAGGGACCTTTTGCCTCTGTCTCTGCCCTCTTATGTTTTATATGCAGCTTCATTCCCTTTCATGTAGCTAATCCGACAAGTTTTTGAACAACTGTCTAACTTGTTCCCTGAGCCTCGGGTAGAAATTTTTTATCTTTGCTAAGAACAGCATGGAAAACTTTTCCAAGTCAGTTAACAGTTTGTCTCACTGTGGGTTTTCAAAGTCTGAGTACAGATTTACAGCATGTTTTATGTATATTTTTTCAGTCCCAAGGTCCCTTCTCTTCACAGATACATACACAATGTGTCATGTAGAAAATATAAATTGTTGATTGTACAGGCACTTTCCTCCTTTTTAAACCTTTCCAAAGGTCTTTTTGTTAAATACACCCAGACACCGTTTGACAGATGAGGGGCTAATTGCTCTGTGAATTACCTCTATCGATTCCTGTTTCATGTTGAGCCAAACAAACAAAAGATATTAATGCTTCGAAAAAAATGAATGATGACCTTTCTCTGCAAACACAGCTTGCGGCCCCTGATTATTGGTGATTCCAAAGAGCAGCGGTCAATCGCAATAGCTGTAACGCTATGATCACTATAATAAGCTTGCCTGACCTTCTCTGCCATGTTAAGTGGTTTAAATTTATTTGCCCAACAACAGTGGAGCTTTCATTTAAAGTCACAGAACATTCAATTCTATCTAAAGATCCAGGGTATTTTTTTAAAAGCTTTACCTGTTTAAAAAAAAAAAAAAAAAGTGCCCCACTTGGAAGAGATAATAAAAAAGGATACAAGGCACAGCCACAAAGTTATTTTAGCCTGCATAATCAAGAGTCCTTGTTATGGCTCTAGCAGCGAGGATTTTTCTTGATCATTTTGCCTTCCCACTGCTCCAGTCATCATAGAACTGTGATCTATTTTGCACTCTCCCTTCAACAGAGTTGCAGTTGGGCGCTATCTTTGCAGTTATCCCAGCTGGACTAAAAGAAAATCATTATCATTGAACGCAAATGTAGTGCTAAACTCCAGTCCCTGTAAGCAAGATTTCCCAAGAAGTGGTTGATAGCAGAATTTAGCTACAAGGAAAACTCCTGCAAGTCCTTCATCAATGTTCTCTCCCTTTTCCCTCTTCTTGGCCGAGGTTACTGTGAGGAAAAAAACTAGAAATCAAGTTGAGGCAAACCACAGAAGATGGAGCACTTATCTTTTTGCTGGAAGGGGTCTACACGTTTGCTGGAATATTCTTTATCTTGAGATTTCCACCTCCCTATTTGGTTTCCTATGGACATGAAATACATGCAAGGCAATCCTTCGTCTTGATGTCTGCAATAATACGACACTGTACCCATAAAATGGGAATCATAATCCTTAGTCCCCCTTTCAAAATGCTTTCTTAAGTGTTGGATAGAGCAACCTCAGTAAAGCCCTTGGGAATTCAATATTCATTTTGGTCAGTTATAAGCCACTGTAATCTGGTATCAAAAGAAGACTGAAATACAGCAACAGGAAAACGTGGTCTAAATTTGTTAGAAACAAAAGTACAGGATCAGAAATGATTCCTGGGGGAAACAAAAGCCAGCAGAAAGCTATTCACTTCTCTCAGCCTCATTTTTAAAATTCTATTTACCTTTCCTCTCTTTCTCTGCCAGGTAGGCAGAAACACTGTTTCTTGTGAAATTCTCTTTCCTTCCGTACATGCCAAGTACCAGCTTAGGACTGGGGCTCAGCCCAAGCTCACCACCTACCCATGATGTCTCCTGCACCCTCCTGGCTCCCCATCCTTGGGTGCTCAGCATAATCAGTGCTTGCTTGGCCAATGGCTTCTGAGCACCTGGGTTCAGCCAGCAACAACTGTGTGTGCCTCACTTCCAGCCTGCTTTCTAATTCCTTTCTCTATATCCCCAAAATAAAAGAGATGCTGAAAGAAGCAACAAATAGTTGTCAAGGTGATTTTAGGGGTAGCACTCAGCTCTGCTATGGATACAAGGCAGGATTAAGAGGTGGAAAAGTAGTTCATATGTATTGGCAGGCTGGTGGCATCCTCCAAGGCAGATTTAAGTAGTGATGTAGACATGCTTAGCTTGAGAAAAACTGGGAAGTGCAATAAAGCTAAGTCAAGTGCAGAAGGGTGTTACATGCCAAAAGAAGTGGTGAATCAGGTAGGCAAACCATAGAAAAGAATATAGGAAGGAGAAATGTGAGGAAAGTACCCTAATATATACAGATATACTGGCACAGAGCATGGCTGTAGAGGATGTTTGTGTCTATGACAGAAACTTCTTCCCTAAATGAATTTATTATCAAAATGCCCCTGAGGCTGGAATTTAATTTCAAATAGAGCTTAAGTAATCAGACATCTATATCTTGGAGCTGTGAAAGTCTGAGGCCTGTTGTGTTGCGAGAGACAGCTCTATCTTTAACATCAAAAATTAAAGTTGTGAGAAAAGTGTATTTCAGGCTTAACAAAATTCTGATGCATTTATGTATCCATATCAGAATTACAGCCAAGAAAGCAATAGTCCTTTTAAACTCTTATATGACAAGTAACCCTGAGTCATAAGAATGGGGTGAACAATGAAATCTCAATGACCAGACCAAGGAAGTTGTCCTTTCACTCCACCTGAGCAGTCAAATCTTCATTGCAAATATTATCCACCCTGTCATAATGGGAAAGCGTAGTTCTTTACTTGGAACTGGAACAAAAATACATTCCAGGTTTTGACTTTGAGCACACATGCTATGTGTTTGTGGCTTATGTTTCCCTAGAAGTAATAAACGAATCCATTACAGTGTCTGGAGGTTTCCAGAATCATCCCAAAGCATAGGTGCTTATTTGAAAACCTTGAGTTCCCTTGATGCAGCACTATAATGTAGCTGAATTAAGCTTAGCCATTTAAAAAAAAATAAAAAATAAAAAATCAGGGATATTCTTTGTCATAGTAAGAATACTTAGCACTTGTAGAACCACACTGCATCAGCAGATCACAGCAAAGTTCAAGGTCTGAACCAGAAGCACTTTCTATAGAAGGGGAAACTAAAGCACAGAGATGGAGAAAGGTGCACAAGAAAGAAAGAAAAGGAAGCAATTTGTCCACCGGATCCACAAAGCTTCACTTTCTGAATTCATAATAGGGACTGTGATAAGGAACTTTCACAAACTCCTCCTGTGCCATCTCTTTGCATGTTTTAAGCTCCATTTATCGAACAAGCAGGTAAATATTCACAAACCTCAAAATAAAGAGGCACTTGGTTAAGTACTGAACAGGTGAAAAATATGTTGAAAATATGTTCACACAGTTGTCAAGATTTTTTGATACACTGATACTTTGGAGACACTTCTTTTGGGGGGGGGGTGTTTTTTCTGTTTCTGTTTTGTTTTGTTTTTGTTTGTTTTCATGAAGATATCTTCCACATTTTTGCCTGTGCTGTTGAATTGTGTTGCTGTGTTGCTGAAAGGGGGAAGGAGATAAGTCATGGGAAGAGGTATATTTTAAAATACAGTCATCCCATGGGCCAAAGCCATCTTGATTAAGGATTAAAACTGTGTTCATTTGTTATTTACTAAAAGCTTTTTTTCATTCGCATAAGGAGTTGAAGGGGTTGGTGCTTTTAGACCAGTCTGTTTCTCAAGGTGTTATATCTTCCTCACAGAAAAATGGAGGAAAATGGTTCCTACAGCCAACATTTTTAAAAAAATGCCCTGACAGCCAACAAGCACAGGGGTAAGGATTTTCCCATTCACCACAAGCTTTTCCAGAGCTCCCAAGTCAGACTTCTACCTGTCGATGTAAGAATTTAGATTTGTGCACAATCACTCCAGCTCCTTATAAGTTACTTTCCAGTGCATTTTCCTCAGGCGTAAATTGGGCTTTAAAAAAGTAGAAGGAAGTAAAATGAAATTCTCTGGTAAACACTTGATCTAGCTGGGGGTCCTGAGAAGTATTTCTGACCCTAAAAATTACATATTGTGCAAGTTTTCCTCAGCCTAAAAGTCTCTTTGATTTCAAATAGCATCACTGTGTCTGGGTAAAGTAAAATATACTGTGGCCTGGAGACTGGTTTCTGAGCAATAGGCTCCACCAGTGTGGCAGGCTTTAGGACTGATTTCTCACAAGAGTAGCTCTTCTGAAATGCCATTTCACACCAGCTGGGGATCTGCTCCTTAAGAACAAAGGAAACAAATTACAGCTAGTCCCTAAAGGCAGATAACTGGCATTTCCTCCCACTTGTGCCTCCACCAAGTCAAAAATAGCTTCTGTTTAGGAGACATCAGACACAGATGAGTATTCAAACCATTCTCAAAATGAGGATGCTGCTCTGCCCAAGACTGTTTCTACGAGAACACCGATATGCCACATTTCTGGCTTGAACAGGCCGGATGCGATAATATATGGATCTACAAGTACTTTGGATTTTATAGGACACCTCCCAGTAGAATGTCTGCATTTGTTAGCTCAAGGGATAAAAAGCTTGTGAAGCTGTATTGTCGCAGCCTGATGGGACTTTCTCCCTCAGCTGAGAACCTTGCATTTCAAATCCTGTCTAGGTAAATTACCTTTCCAGGGCTGGGTATTTCCTTTCTGGAGATTCCTTGGAAGTAACCTTCAGGGAATTGACTAACTTCTGAATGGCTTGGTCAGACAAGAAGGAAGGAAACTTGTGCTAGTCCAGTGGGAGGCACCACTTCAGGCAGTCAGCATCCTGCAATTCTTCCAAGTCAGTGAATCATAGCAGTTTAACTCTCTTTCAAGGGCAAACTTCTTCCTTTCAGATAGGGCCAAGGTAGCAAATGCAAGGCCTAAAATAGTTTCAGCCAACATTTGGCTTTGAAAACAATTTCAAAGAATCACTGCTTACTGCTAGGAAGAAGCCTAGCCTTGATCCAGAAGAACTAGACAAAGAATATCTCTTTGAGTCTAAAATCTGGAAAATAAGGACCTATTCAAAAAATGAAAATCAGTCATCAGATTTACTTAGTATCTCCACATAGAGTTCCAAGGAAATGCACAAACAACACGGCTTGCCTTTTCTTGTGGTTGCTGGAGATTAGAAATAGTTTTGAGATACCTACCTAATTTCCTTATATTATATTNTATTGAAATTAAAAGCAGCTACAGACCTTGTCACAAAGAAAGTTCATGCTAGTACCTTAATAAACAGGCCCATGGCTCCAGGGGCTGTTGTGTGCTTTTCTTCACAAAACATTGCATCACCTCCTCACTCAGATGGGTTCACATTTACATTTTGCTGTAGGTTCTCTCTATTTAC
>VXAL01001156.1:43776-84529 GCA_013399475.1 Chauna torquata | reverse complement strand
TGTTACTCTTTGCTGGCTCTTTGGTAGGCCCATGGGACTAGATAATCTAGGGGACTCACACTGCTTCTCAGAAGATAGTTATCTTCCTCATAAAAATTATCTGCAATTGATAGAAATTTAAATGGAGACAGCAATTGGCACCACCTTCAAGTTATCTGTATTCTGCAAAGTCACCCAGTCTCCAGAACAAGTGGCTTGGTATTTTCCACCAGAAACTGCACTGTTTTCCAACTATTTGAACAAAATAAAATAAAATAAAGTGAATATGGAATAGTGGATAACAAAAATTGATGATCTTGAGCTTAGATTCTTTGGCAGAAAAAAAAATCTAGTCTTCAGGTGTTTCTAAATTCCTGATTTAATGGTTAAAGGATTGCAGCCTGACCTCTCAAAACTCCAATGACATCGATGTAAATTTGGAGGAGGTATTTCATTTAGTAGACTCACGCTGGATTTGTGTGGATGTAATTGGGAACAGAATCTGTCTGAAGAACCAGCGTGCTTAAACACACTTGCATCAGTTCCCAGAATTCCTGAGGAGAAAAAAAAGTCTTCTGATACTTCATCTGCAGTCTTGCTTTTAGCAGTACAATAAAATCCTACATATCATACCCCTGACAGATGTGGAGTTGTGTGTCTCTACATAAATAGAATTAATTAGATCATTGATTCACAGCAGCTGAAAATCCGGCCCTCTATTCTACAGCACATGTCAATGTTATTACACAAACAATAAGATTTGCTTAACAAAAATATAACTCTGGTCTTTTCAGGTATCACTGATACTTGATTGTTTCGAGTATTGGCTTTCTGACAGGGTTTGGAATGAAGCCATTTTTATTAATTTAGTTATTTTTGCTGATACAAAAGGTCGTCTATCACGTTAATGATGTATCGGTCTGTGGTACCACCGAACAATAATTACAGAATGTTCCTAATAGTAAATCATTTGTCACAATCAGAGCTCACTACAACAACCTTTTGTTGAGCAACAGAATACATTAGGTGAATAGCAATACACCTTTATGCTTACCAATTAAAGGATCCCACACATACAGAATTTACATGAACTTTAGAGTGAAGTATCATGAATTATGAACTGCTGCTTACAAAATCTTGCTAGGTATAGAACTTGCTGCTAATTTTTAACTTGTCAAATCATTTGTATGTATCTTTTCAAGTATAATTGGAGCTGCAGACAGATTTCCCAGTCTGTCAAATCAGAAGTGTTTGGAAAATTTCAGAGGATCAAGGACTTTGAAAATAGACACAAATAAATATTTAAAAGACCAGCTAATCTATTCAGAATGCAAATATGTCCTGTCACTCTATTACTCCATTTAGATAGCAGTAAAATTTCTTCTTGTTTTATCCATTTAGTAAAAACTGCAAAAAAAATTCAGTTTAGGAAAGAGGTTTCCAAGCTCTAGTGACAGGTGGTACCCGAAGGACTGATGGTTAGCTGTGGAGAGTAATTTGATCACACCCTGCTGGAGTGTCCTTTTTTATTTCCAGCTGCTGAATGTCGTTAACATACAGCAATAAACCGGAGCAGAAACTTTTAGTACTTTCTTATTCTCATGGAGCTGCCACACGAAGTTACTTAATGAAGGAGCTGGTTCATGAATTAGTTCACCTTAAAATGGATATCAAACCAGAAATAAACTTAAGAATTCCTGGACTTGAATATTCCCTCCACATGGTTTTAAGGGCCCAGGTTTGGTAGGTTCAATAATCATGTCCTTCTCTTTAACCCATAATGCTCTGCAGAAGGGAAAGGCTATAGCTGTCACCAGTGTTATGCCTATTAAGAGCCATTGAATTCTTGACCACATGAGCCCAGTATTGCCTAGATTTGATAGATTAAACCAAACCTGAAAATAGATCTTCTTGGAGGTTGAGAGGGTTCATTCGCATGCTGCCTCTTGCAGCCACTAGTTTGAGATAGTGAGGATTTGCAAGAATACTAGGAGACATCCCGTTCCCTCTGCGATACTGTCCCAGCTGCTGGCACAAGTCATGCAAAATCTCATGAGAGTATCCATGCTCTCTGGAGCTCAAATCCCATCCCATAGCTGCAAGATCCTTACACGGTTTGGATCAGGGTCATCTACTGATACTTTTCCACAATGAACTGTTGCGCCTTCCACCCCTCAGGAGAAATGAGACAGTCAGCAGCACACACAAAAAAAATAAAAGAAAGAAATAGATGAGCTGCCAAAACAGTGCCTTACTCCACCCATATGCCTCAATTATCTCTCCCAGGCCTCTGCAACACCACACACCACATCAGGAGCAGCAGAGGGACTACCAATGAGTAATTAAACCTCTTATTGCTTTGCATGGCTGAGTAGTTTTCATAACAGCGCTGCACAAAACTTGAGATTCACAGATTTTTATATAAGCTCCTCAACATTTCTACTTGCCTCTCTCTCCTTTTTTAATTTCAACCATTAGAATAAACTTTACTGTGAACTGCTGGGAATAAGAGGATTTGAGCAGGCAAATGCTAAGATGATTGTTCATTAAACCCAATGACTTTGAAACTGCCTCTGTGTCAATTAAAATAAAAACTGTCAAATGCTTTAAAAGAGCAGCTTTGTATAATAGGAACTCTGTTGAGTTTATTGGCAAAGAGAGCCATTCCGGGAGGTTATGCAGAGGAAAATAATATGTTGTACTTAAGAATGTTGTCCTGGTCTCTCCTGATTCATCTTTAGAAAACTGTATGTTACATATATATCAACATACACATGCATGCTTGCTGGACAGCAAGAGAAAGAGGGGTTTTGGCCTTTTACTTTTATTTTTCCAGTGTTTTTTTCCCAAGCTAACAATTAGGATTGTCAACTTATAAACCACCGAGTTTTGTTTTGTTTTGTTTTTAACTGGATGCAGATTTAACACTTCATATAACTTAAAAATGCCATTTAGTTACAGTAGCCAACCAATCCGACAGGGGATCTTCACGCCTGAGTGTCAAGTGTCAAACATAAAATAGCTGTAAAACAGGACAATAAAAAGCGTGTTACTGTAGGATTCTGACAGCCCCTGCATTTGGCAATTAGAGAGCCTTCATAACAATTAACAAAATTGAAATCAGATTGAAGAAGCAAGTGTGTGTGGGTAGGATGGATGTGATGGAAGTGAATTTCTTCTGTAAACAGCCTTCTTCTCTGTCCTGTGGCAGTATGTGCATTTGTGCAGTGGCCATCTCTGGACAATGAGAAAATACATGCAAAGCAAAGAAACCAGGTCCCTCTGAAACAAATGACGCTGGGTCCTCAAGAGGGCAGTAACGAGAGGGGAGGGGGGAAATCTTGCCAAAAAAAATTAAAAAATTCAAATGTCTCTCCCCCCATACCCACACACGCCACCCACCCCTCACCATGTTCTGTCCTGAAGAAAAATCCCTCAGCCGCAATGGTTGTTTTTATTAAATTCTCCTCAATAAAAAGCTCAGGCAGGATTTATTAGGTACTCAGGGCGGACGTTTAGTATTTCGCCAGTTATTAAGTGAAAATCAATAGAAAGCAAAGAAAATGGAAGTCACTGCACTGTTAGCACGCTGTTGTCGCCCAGATATTATGTCGGCTGTCTTGTAGATTCATGACAGACGAAAGCGGCCGGGAGAGAACTCTTTCTGCTTACATTGCAGGAGCCAAAGTGGGGTTATTCATTAGATCAGGCAGCTGGCCAGATGGATTTCCAGTTCAGTTTTACCATTTATCTTAAAAACGCCTGTATCGAGTGAGAAAGAACACTGATATTATGTGATATCGATGGCAGCTTTATGTATCTAAATCAGGATTTATTGTTATTTTGTTCTGAAGACCTTTTTTTCTCAAGAAATACCATTTCACTGGAAGAAAATAATAGCTAAAACCTTGTCAAAGATAACCTTTCATGTTGTTCGTGCACCGCTGGCTGTAAAACAAATAGAACCCAGGGTATAAATAGGTTTAACCACATCCTTACAAATCATTCCCTTTAGGATTTTCTTTCTTTTTTTTTCTAATGGTACAAATGTGGGTTTTGGTCATTAGTTGTTTTTCCTGCCAGTAATTTAGTTATAAATAACGTCAGCATTTGTTTTAATTGCATTAAAAAACACTAGAAGTTTTATGTCTCTGGAAGGCCAGAGCAGAAGGGTTTTTTCAGTGGGTGGGTTTGGGGAGGAATTTTTTTGGAGGGTTTTTTTTTTTTTTTGCCTTTTGCTTTTTTTAAAGCCTCCCTCTCTGTTACCAAACTTTTCACCCTGATCATCACAACAGAAGCAACAACAGCTGTTCTACCATAAAAAAATGTGTTTTTAAGAGAGAGGACCAGATCTCTGAAAGAGATTAGCTCCTGCTCAGGCATCTACAGGAAAAGTGCGGCTTTTCAGAAGTTCTCAACATTCAGCAAGTTCCATTTTCTCCAGATCAAGTAACCCTTTTGCAGCCAGGATTGATTTATTCTTGCCCTAATCAAGAACACTGTGCTGCTTGGCCTGAAGGCCTGTGAGGCTTTGGCCTGAGGCCTGCAAGACCTTGGCCTGAAGGCCTGTGAAGCCTTGGCCCGAGGCCTGTGAAGCTTCATCTCCCTCACAGATGTGTGATCAAAAGGGCTGCAGCATGAAACATGCCTTACCTTCTCAAAACACCAGGAGCTCATTTTGAACCACATGTAAATAGACACTGGATTCAGCAGTCTTTGGCTCTGAAATAGTTGATAGTGCTGGGTCTGATGAACAGTGCAGACGCACCATGGCTAGGTGGTAGCAATCCCAACATGTTTCACTGCGTGTTTTGCTTGCTGGTCCACAAATAAACCTCTGCTCAATAACTCAATAACCTAATACCACAGCTATCAAAAATAGAATAAAACACATTTTGTGAATCTTTAAATTATTTGAAAATTAATTGTGAGAGGTGAGGATAGGATGGATGTCATTTAAGGTAAGCACAATGAAGATGTGGTTTAGTGGGCATCTGTGACTGCCCACAGATTAAGCTGAAAAAGGCACAATAGGACATATGAAGCATCTTGAGAGATCAGTCACCTCCATGGCCCAGGCCATCTTTATACACCAATGCTTTTTATTTCCTTTCCCTCCTCTTAACCATGCTGTTATTAAATATCTTGACTACGAGTGAAAACAGTGAGCTCAACCCATCCAGATCCACCTCTGACCATGGCAAGATCACCCAGGCTGTCCTAACTGAGCTTTGCCCCTGCTTTAAAATGTGTTTGTCATGACTCAAACATAAATTTCAAATCACAACTTTTACTCAGTTGTCCTTCAAAGGGTGTGAATCCTGCGGAGCACCGGAAAAAATAAAGAAGCCACTTTGAATCAGGCAGATACATACAAGAGGACTCACAGAGTTGTAAATAACATCACAGCCCTGGCAGGAAGAAGCGGAGTGCATTGCTTTTACAGTTTTTTCCTCTTTTCCTTCTGAGAGTGTCAGCCCGTCACCATTTCACTGACGTGCTGGACAGTTTCCCCTAGCTGAGATATTTTTCTAGGATCTTTGAGTTTTTAGATTCCCTTTGAATCCACTGTACCATGGGAAGAGGAAACCATTGTATCTAGGATGGAGTTACACATACATGCTCTTCCCCTACCGATAGCTCAGCTATTGTTATCCTGAAAAAATCCTTTGATTTAGCACGAAAACCTGGCCACCCCCACTGTAGCTGCTTAGAGAGGTAGCCGCAAAAGCAAAGGATATTTCACAGCCACAAAGTTTTTCTTCCTTCTTTTCAGAAGATTTTGAATGCAGTGTGGAGAAAGCTTTTAATTGCTATGCATATTAATTTTTCTGTGTAGTAAGACTCATTCTTGGTAAAAACTGATTGCTAGTAAAGGACCCTTAAACTCTCTGTATTGGTGAACATTCACACTTTTTTTTAAACAATCTTTCACCTAGCAAAATAGATTCTGTTCCTCAGACCCATCCAGAGCATTTACAAGATGCAGGACTACCTGAATGCAAGCAAAGGAAACAAGACCTACTTTGTTAGGCACTTGCATATATTTTGCTGGAGACCTTGACTGAAGTCTCCACTGATACATAGACATAGCAGAGACCTGAACCTGGGGAACCTATACGGGAGGTGAAAGCTGTACAGCAGTTATGGTGGCTTCAGGTTTTATATAGCTATAGGTACTATTTTGATGCAACTCTGGAAAATGTTTCTTCATTTATTCATATTCATCATCATTCAAAATACATTTGTAATTACTGGTTTCACATAAATTAAAACAAATCAACCAACATATCTCTAGATAATGAAGAAATAGATCTGTGTTTAAATATCTGTTTTGTTTAATTTTGTTGACAGACTTGAATTTGTGTCCCTCGTAGTGTCCCAGCTGAGTTTAACAACCAGAAGACATTAGTTACTGTGTGATGGAAACATACAGGTACACTTTTGACCAAAAAGACATGCAACGGTCAAATAACTCCTGAGGTAATTTTTTTTTATGTAATTCTGTATGATTTATCAGAACATTTCAACATTCATAAATTATTTTTTTTTGTTAGAAAAAATACTCCATTGTTTTTTCTTTTTTGCTATCCACTTCTAATGTTCTCTGGTAGCAGCACTGGTAATTCTGTGGTTGTGTGTAACAAACAGCCATTTTTGTCACAGAAAGATGATTTGCATGGATATTTTATCTCTAGTGAATTTCTGTTCTCTCTTTCTCTTTTTTTAATCTGCTTTTAAAATGCCGCATTTATAATGAAGTTAAGGAAAATAGAACATATTACATTTAGTTCAAGTTGGAAAAGTTGTCCTACCCTGGAAGGGTATTACATATATATTTTCAAAAAAAAAAAAAAAAGTTTTTAGAAGCAAAACATGCAAATCAGAAGTTCCAGTATTTTGCAGCTCCCTATCCCCTGATGTTGAGCCCTGTTCACCTCCATACAATGGGCAACCCCCAGGCCTATGCCTTGTTTCTTCTAACTGAAGCCATCTTTGCTGCTTCTCCATTTTCTCCTGTCCTCGCATGTGTGCACCTCTGTGTTTTGTGAAAACAGCCAGACTTACACTAGAAACTCTACCAGGAGACCCTTGTAGTCTGTACAGCATTGTCCAGAGTTTTCTACATCAGTCCCAGAGAAGATAAAAGAAATGGCATTTATCCAAGTAGAACTCAAAACTGAGATGAAGTTTTCTTTCCCCGCCTCGGCCTTCTCCAAGCCAGTTTACTCAGTGGTTTTCTCAATGAGAACATTAAAAAATTACTAACACCTGATTTGATTAGATCAAGGCTTGCTTTTCTTTCTTTCTTTCTCTTTCTTTCTTTCCTTCCTTCCTTCTTTCTTTCAGAATTGTTAATAAAATCACACTTCTAAAAAAACAGGATGGAATGTAAATGCTGCACTAATTTAATTACACTTTGGCGCTGGGAGACACTAATGTAAATATTCTGGTGAGTAGGCCTAAGACACTTGAAGTAATTACTTAAAGGCTTCCTTTCAAAGAATCTCCCCCTTTTTATTAAATGCCTTTTAACATTAGCACTTTCTTCCTGACAAATTAAATGAAATTTCATTACTCTCCCTGACTTAATGGCATGAAGCTGCCTGCTGCAAGTGCAAGTTAACCCTCTCTGGACAGAAGACACAGAGTTTGTATATTCTGGTTGTTTCCAGGTATCACCACACAGACTGAGCATCCTCTCAACTGCCCACCATCATCCTCATTCTTGTATGCAAGTTTTGCTTTGCACCCCATATCCTGGAGTGTCCCAGCTATTGCTCCATGGATGTTTGCAGACTAGATAAATTGCTAGGTATGAGATGGTATCCAGCTTTCAGTTTCCCCAAGTTTAGGGAAGCACAGTTTGTGGCTGAGAGCTGAGTCTATAGGATCCTTAAGAGACATACCCATAAAATTCAAATCCTTTAGGAGGCTTTTTGTAGAATTAGTAAAGATCTAATATCAGATTCCTATTTATTTTGATTATTCAACCTGGTAGCCTAGGATTCCAGCATTTCATGACAGTACAAAACTTCTAAAATATCACAGTTTAGGGACCACAGGTGCCTTTAGCACCAGTAGGATTTCATGTACTCACAAAGAGAACTGAGAAAAGCAATGTCGCTAATCAATACTTGTGTGAGTAGATTTACTTTTTGATCAAAGTCCACTTGACCAGTCCATTTTGTAACTTTTTTTTCTTTTTTTTCCCCCTCCTCATTGATTTCTCTTTGAATTAAATAAAAGTCAGGTCATGTATCTCCTGTTTTATTTACATACCTACATAGCACCCACAAGTCCCATCAGGCCAGCTTCTGGGCCAGGGAACTAGTGACAAACTGTGTGCTGTGCTGTTTATAGACTGCCCCCATAGAAATAGGACCTGAGCAAAGCTTTTAAAACATCTATGAGAGCCAACACTCATAAGCTGGCAAAGAAAGTGAAGCAGCAGCAAAACAATAACCCTCTCCGCACGACAGTTCCCTGAAGGGAATCACATCATTTGGATGTCTCCTAAAATATCACTCTCAGAGGTGGGCAGAACCCTGGCAGATCAGGACTCTCTCAGTCTTCTGAAGGGTTCACCATTGGAGGCTGCAGCAATTACACCTCTCAGACAACTTCTGACACTGCCAGGCTACCACTGCAGTAGCTGCTAACTGCTTGATTTTGCCTCTATCTTTATGTTTCTTCTTCTCTTCCCCTATAATTTTGAGATTACATACCAAAGGGCCATTTTTAAAGTCAGCCTGGCACCAGATGTGCTTCACGTTGACTATTTCTACACTGTACTTTCCTTCCAATTCCTTATCTCTTGAATTATTGTCACACCAGGGTATTGCTATATGAGGAGAGGTACAAACAGAAACGTGGACCTTTGTTGTGGGGTTTAGTTGTTCCCTCCAAATGGAGCAGATGGAGGGTAGGTGGCTTCAGCTGAACATCTACACCACCTCCCCAGCTGATATCTCTCAGGCAGGGTTAAAGCAAGTCAGCAAGCTCGCACTGTTTCACCCCAGCTGAGAGTCTGGCCTTACATATAAATAGGGAAAAACAGTTCAGCTACCATATCCAGATCAATCCTGTCCTGTCCATTGAAGCTGCCAGCAGTGGAGAAAATTTATACTAGTTTTAATAATGGCTTTAAAAAGTTCTTTGATGAAAAATTAGCTCTAGGTCTGCCTCTTCTGAGCTTGCTTCACCCATAGTACATGAGATACTGGTTCCAAGTTCCATCTTATCACAGATGTCCTTTTTCAGAACGCGGAGTATTCGGGACTGAAAAAAGGGCCTTGCAAACTCAAGTTCACATGGAACATTTTTTTTGGCAGGGTCCATAGGTCAGCCTATAAAGAAAGAAAATATCTCTGTTTTCTTCTGCAGAATTATCAGATTTTGAAAAGAGAGCTTTCTCCTCTTGTGAGGTCCAGGTAAAAGTTCATCCATTCCCTGGCTGCTTGCTTCTGACAAACAAAAATTAAGGACCTGAAAATAACTATTTTATCTGAAAAAATGCTAAACATCCCAAAACAAACATTCAGCTGTGCTGCTGCCAAATTCCACAAGTAAGAGAGCTGCAGGCTGAGACAGCTCATGTCTCGCTGGGGAATAATGGGTAAAGTTTGGCCAGCTGCCCCTTCCAGGCCTTTGGGGACCCACAATCCAATTGCAGTGTCTTAGCGGATGTGAATTTCAAGGTTACACCTGGGTGTTCAAGGGCAGGGCCAAGTGTAATCGGCACTTAGATCATAGATTAATCTTATTTGCCATCTATTAGGTTTGATTCTTGCTTCCCGCTCTCCCTCCCTAAAGCCAGGATTATTGTGATAGTTTAAGATAATGGATTCTAACGGAAGAAAGGTCACGCAGGCATTGAGATTTGGAACCTTAAGATAATATGATTAATCTAAAAGCTTCTTTCTAAAAGGGGAGGGGATACTCTCATATGTTTAATTGAGGGGAGAGAGCAAGAGAGAGGGAGGGAGAGAGGGACAGAATTAGTAACATGAAAGGAGGAGTGAAGGATCCTACTTTTTGTCAACTGCAATTAATTAACACAGTAAGGAAACATTTTTCATTCATTTTTAAGACAATAAAACAGATTTTTTTTATTCCTAGAAGTGATGATTATTCTATTTTTAGATTTTTATTGAAAATCATTAATCGCTAATAAACATGCATATTGATTTTCATGGCAACATACATGACAAATGTAAACCATCTGGTGCACACAGACATATACGTACAAATTCATACACTAAGGGATGGAAATTGCTATATAAATGAGATATTCTAGTATCAGGTGCTTGGCTTTTATGGGTACTGTAAGAAAACTCTGCAATAGAGAAATAGATTGTAATAAGTTTATAGTAGTAGCCAAAATGTTCTGGGGACTGTGGAAAGAGACTCACTGTCCCAAAGAACCTGCAATACTATATTGCTGTGCAGTATTACATAATAAAACCTTTCCTTAGTTATTTATACAGCCTGAGATTATCAGATGAAGGAATTTGAGAACAAAGAAATAGTCCCTTTGTTACTTATGTTGTTTATTTACTTGGGCATTTGGGTATCCAAACATAAAAAAAATCAAATCATATCCTTATGGTCTGAACATGTTGTTTCAATACCACAGGAATTTTTTAAAAATATTTTTGAAAAATGTCTGTCATATTTCTATTTCATTTTTAAATCATAAAAATATTTCTCTTAAGACTTATAAACAACCAAACACCAATAAATATATTACAGGCCCAAATCAGAATTGTTATTAACAGCCCTTTAAGTATGACGACCCTGGCCACCCACTGACTGAAAATAACAAAATGCAAATAATTTTAACTTGCTCCTAGCTTTGACATCTTTTGGGTGCTCAAGTTCAAATGCCATCCTTTCCTCTCTGATCTTTTGGACAAGAACTACTTTTCCCAGTCAAAAAAAAAAAGAGAGAGAGAGAGAGATGTACACACAACATTGATCCTGCTATATAGGACTTTATGCAACCAAGTAAAAATCATAGGATTTTGGAAAAAGATCACTACACTTGGGGATGCTGCAATTTTTCCTTCTTGCAGGGAACCAGAGGGTGTTTTGTGTAGCTGGTTTCTGCTGGATGTACCTAGAAATTTTCAATTGTACGTTACCTGAGGCTCTGTGGACCAGCCTCAGAATTCAAGCAGCCTAAAATGCACCCATTTGCTTTTAGACCAGGTGCATATCCCTGGTGTTTACTTTTCATGGGGTGCCTATACTACCTGGAGCAGAATCACACTGCCATTACTGTCCCTGTGAAGACATATGCAGTTAGCACGCATCACGTGGAGCCTCTCATTTTAATCCTCTCTTTTCATGACCAGTTTTGTCCCTTTTCACAATATATTGTCTCAATCCTACAAGAAAAGAAGAGCAGAAGAATTTCCTTTCTCCCTGACCTTGCAGTCTAACTAAGAACTACTGGAGAGATTATTCCTAGAAACTCAAGAACCAAACCAAGTGTTACTGCTGCCGTGGCTGAAGGGTAATGTAATTAGAACTTGAGCTACGACTGCTTAATACAACCTGTAATAATAATATATGTCTATCATCATTCAGAGCTATTCTAAGACTCGGAGCAGTATTAAAAGCCATAGGAAATAATTAGTAGTGAAGAGGAATCATGAGTTGCAGGGTGCAGCATTCACACAAGAACCAGCTGCAGATGGCTTTAAAAATGACTGTCTCCAACATATGCCATCACTGCAAGATCATCTATGGATAAGTTAATATAAGGAAAGATAAAATCCCAGGAATGGATTAAGCTATATATTAAGCTATATAATTATGCGGATCAGTGAGGTTAGGACATTAAGCCGAAGGTAGTGAGAAAGGATGGAGGACTTAAGAGCTAAAAGTGGGTATGCACAAGTCAATTGGTTGCTGCAGTTTTCACACTCGTTTTGTGAAAACGCAAATATTTACCAGTTTACATTGCCCTGTAAAATGTTTTAGGATATCATGTACAGCAGAAAATAGAGACATCCTCCAGAGAATTACAGTGGTAAGAGTGGCTGAAGCTGTTGGGTGGACATAGATCTGCAGCTGCAGAGGGTTTCTACACCTTTGGGAGGGGGACGGGGGCTGAACAGGAATAGGTGGATTGGTCACAGCTAGTGATGGTCAGACACAAGGATCTGTCAGGAACTCAGAGTCCTGATGATATACATTGCAAGGAGCCGTATTAATGCATAGTTAATTGTGCATTAAAAAATTTGAGAGCTTCTATGTTGTTCATTACAGTTCTAACTTCCCTCCGCAGGAGTGTCATATTTTTGATGATGTTTTAGCCATGTTGTCATTACATCTCTCTCAGAGACTGCATTCAGAGAATAAATGCTGATTACAGAAAAATAAACACAGGCTAATACACATTTAAAAAATAAAAAATTGCTTTATGAAGGTGCAAAAAAAGGAGACAAGGCATTAAAAACTGCCTGAAATTCATCATTTTGGACTGAAAGGCACAATCCTCTGAAACCTTGGCCAGGAAAACCAGACATTTAAAAGCACATGTTGAACCTCAACTTAACAGGCAGTTCCACTGACCTCAGAATAAAGATAAAGGTACAGACCCACTTCATTTTGTCAGTACCTAAGAATTCGGTGGCTTTGAGGAAAGTTGCCTTCACTCATCTGTCTCAGAATCAGGCCTTGTGTTTCTAGAGGAGAGTGTTTCAGCAACTGGCTTTAAGCTTCGAGTTCAAACAGCCCCAAAGGTTCAAAATAAAAATACTAAAATGTCTTTTATTTTGCTTTCCCCTGATACAGTTTTTGCAGGATTTGTTACCCATGAATCTGCAGTGGGAGGTCACTTGGTTAAAGAGCCATAAAAGGGGTCTTTGTCATGACATTCAGCAAAAGCACTACCCCAGTGAAGCAGAGTCAGCAAAACTCCAGGCAGCAGTTTTGCCTATTGGTAGAGAAGGTACAAATACTTCCCATGAGAGGGGTCCTCTGATGCTACCCAAAAAAGCATTAAAATCTGATAAACAACTGGGTATTTTGTCATTCTCACCCTCATGGTACAACCATAACTTTTTCTCTGTAAAGACCTAACATTCATGCAGCTTCTAAAAAGATACCAAAACTAGAAAAGATTTCAAGATGGAAATTATTGCAATAAGTTACAGAATTTATTCTTCACTCCAGAAAAAAATGAAATATGAAAAAAAAAGACCATGTTTAAGATAGGTTTTTCCCTCTCTTCTTTAAATCCATAGGGTGCTCTCTAGTCTGGGACCCAGTGGGTGGCACAATCTACAAGATCCCTGTTAAAGATTTCTTTGCTACCAACACAGACCAGAAGTGTATGTGCAAGTGTTGGTCCCCATTTCTTCTCATTCCCATAGATCTGAATCTTTAAAAACTGCCATCACAAGACAACTGCCTGGACTCTTTCAATCAACTTAGTGGATAATGTCTCAGCAGAATATTTCCTCACTCCTCCTTCATTCAGCCATTGGGCTTGTGTATGTTTTTCACCTTCTTTGGAAGTAGTTGTCAGTTCTCTCGAGCCTCTCCAGAGAAAAAGCCTCTGCCTAATATATGATGTGCTTATTCATCCCAGACGTAAGGCATATCATTCTCAAATGACTGACAAGCGTTCTAAAATGAAGAGAGCTCAAAGTGTGCTCTAATAGTGATGGGAAGCATTTCTAGTCAAACATAAAGCAAATTAATGTGAGCCCCCACTGCACCTTTAATCTGAAAATGTCATAAAGTAATAAGCAGACTGACCCTGGCAATGTCTAAGGTTGGATTTCAATAGATTTACATCTTAAAGGGCAACTACATATTTTTAAGTAGTTGAGGCCAAAATTCAGAGCCCCTTTTCCACCAGTGCAATCTGGAGGGACTCCACTGACTTCAGGTACAACACATATCAGAGGATTATCTTATTTTATAAGCCTTCATGACAAGAATGCTCATCTCTAAATCAGCCATCAGCTCCACCACCAAAAAAAATAAAAATAAAAAATCTAATCCCTTCAATTTCTTTCATTAACTTAAGAAGGGGCAGACTCTGGCCTGCTTGTCTCATTTCAAACTAGTTTCATTAGGAGTACATTTAATTAACGCACCCTTTTGATTAGCATTCAGAATGAAAAGCTGTTTTGCACAGCTCCCAAATCAGAAGATTCAATAATACAGATAAAAAGAAATAGGCCGCAAGTCATATCCCAGTGCAGAAGTAGCAGTTTTCTTCTGGAAATAGAGTATGAATCCAGACTTTAGCCTCCTATTACTGTAGTAACACTGTATCTTCCAGGTAAGTAAATAATGAGTAAATATACAAAATGCCCAAATACATAATATTTGTACACATAGTATATAAATAATGAATAAATATACAAAAAAAAAATTGAGGAAATTCTTAAAATTATCTAACCCACACACAAACACATAGATGTTGAGAAAACTGATCCTCCATCTCTTTTCTCCATCAGTCTTATTTAGAACCCTTTTTCTACTTCCTTAAGACCTACTTAAGATAGAGGAGACCAAGAAACCTTAACTAGATTCAATGTTCTTTGAGCTAATTAGGAGGCCCAAAGGTGTGAACATTGATGATGAAGAGCAAGCAGCAGTGAGTGTCTCCTCAGAGCTCTGAAGTTATCTGACAGATTTTCCTGATGGAGAAATGTGCACTTGGTGGGAGGAAAACTATGTGCGCTGGGACAACCAGCAGCTATCTTCACAGTGTTTTTTTTCTATATTTGTATTGTCTTCATGACCTGTGCCAGGGTCAGCCTAAACCAGCTGGTACACAAAAGCTGAGGTCCTCTTAATGTCTGCTCTCGCCCTGGTGATCCTGCTGCATGTTATATGGAGCCATCCCTGACTGCATGACATGACACTGGAGAAAAATCTCTTTAGCCACACTTTGGCATCCTCTCTGGGTGAACATATTGTTTTTCTTCTAATGGGAACCCAAAGTGAATTAATATGAATGCACTTGGGGCTCAGAAGACCAAAGCCTAGGAGCAAAACAAAGAGCAAAGTAAAATGATGGTGTTACCTCATAGTTCCATCTCCTGCAAAAGCAGAGCTCTGCTGTAAGACATCCCATGCTCAGGGAACGGAAACTCAAGAAGCATTAAAAAGTTAATACAATTCAACAATTTACACCAAGATGTCATGTTAAAGACATCTATTTACTTCCACGCTTGAAAAAAAAATACTTTTTTGCATTAAACCCCTACTCTACCTGCCATTTTCTCTAAAACACAGAAAATTATCAAGAAAAGATTGGAAAAGAAAGACGAAAAAAAAGGAATCAAGTAGTTGGTATATCATTGTATTTGTGTGCTTTCAGTCAATACAGGATTACATTTCATTTTAAATCATTCCAGGGTTTGGAAAGAGGAAAGAAGAAGAGAGGAAAGAAGAAGAGAGGAAAGAGACATTAAGATAATAGGCTTTCCCCTAGGGGTTCCAAATAAAGACAATTTTACAATATTCAAGTAGGTACGTCAATCAGGTGTAGACCAGTGACTTGAAATTCCAGTCACTAGTCTCACTCCAGCAAGAAGGCAGAAAGACAAAGATGTGCAAAAGCTTCAGCAGTCCTATGGCTAGAGGAGGGGAAGGGAAGACAGACCCTTTGGATCACCAGCCACAGACTGGCAATGCAGCCCTGCAGCTGTTGTGAAGCACCCAGTGTTCGGAAGTGTCATGGATAACTCCTGTTTAAACCAGCGGGATCTGCAAGAACCACGCACCTCTGGAGGGATGGGGGAAGTCAGGCTCTGAAATGTTATGGTTTCCCCCAGTGTAAAATGGGGTTAATCATACATCCCTAACTCACAGGGGTGTTGTGAAGATTGATCAGTTAATGTTTGTACAGAGCTTTGGAAATGTAAAGTGCTATATAAATGCTAAGGATTATTATGTTCCACTCTTTCTCTGCAGCTGAACCCTTTGGGGAAAAGGAAGAAAAATCTATTAAAAAGTGCGACTTGCATTTTTTATCTCTGCTTCTTTTTCTCTTCCTTGATGCTTTTAGTAACTTGGGTGAAGGGGGGTGGGGGAGAGTGGAAATCTTCAGAAAAGATTTCAGGATTTGTGTTCTGATTCCTTTGTCAGTCTCCCTCACCAGTAGCCAACCCCATTTTCACTCAAACATATTTAAAGATCTGACATCCTTTTAAATACATATATATATCTGTGGTTAGTGCCTGGGTTCAAACCAGAGCTTCTAATGCACAATTTGTCCCTAATCCATGCTCTAATCTATTTGTGACACCAAGGCTGCAGGGCTCGTCAACCAGATCTGCTTGGGCTTTGGCTTCCCCCACGAGTTGGCTACTGGATGATTAGCCTGGTATGTAGGCTAGTCCATCCCTAACTGGAAGTTAAGGAACGTGTTTCAGCTTGTGAGAAGAAGTGTCTGGCTCCTGTTGACTTGCATCTGTGAGCCCTAAGCGTAGGTTCCATGAGTAGAAGATGCCATTGGAAGATACTCTTAAATTTTAAGTTGTAGAAAGAAACAGTACACGAAGAGAATCTGTTCTGCCAAGCCCAAGAGTATCTGCAGTTATTGAGCCAAATACTTTCTGTCCTCTCATGCAAGATAACACAACTATACCTGAGGAAACCTTGTCCTAAAGCTAAAGCTCCTGCCCGCCATATAAAACCTTTAAACCACACAAACATATTGTGGCTGTAGCTGTGCATGAATCATGCAATTACTCTAGGCACACCCAAAAGAGGGATGACTCCTTCCTAGAGATCACCCACCCCAAAGACTCAGCATCTCCTTCACCTTCATATACAGTGAACATTTCTCTGCACACCACACACACATGCAAACCACCTCATCATCTCCCAGCCATCCCGCTACTTTGTATTAGACCTTTAACACACTGAAATGAGCGGAAAGATTCCCGTTGGTCATCAGTGACAGTAACCCCTTCAGATGCAAAGCTGATTAAGTTGCTTATGATCACACATGGATTCAATGGTAAACACAAGCAGCTGGCACTCGCATGCATGCACCAGCCCAGGGCAATTCATGGCAAGCACGTTACACCTCCCAAAAATAAAAGGAAGAGTAAAGCAAGACCCAGGATAAGCATTTCCAAATCAGAAAAGTATCAGAGTGGGGAATTAAACTCTCATTTGCAAAGGTAGTTAAATCAGAGGATTTACAAAAATAAGTAAATAAATAAAAGAAAGACAAAACCACAACACAAATAGTCTCAATAACACACTTTGGCTCATACTGATGTCGCTGCAACAAGGTTTTAATAAAGGAATGGACCTTTCTTTTAAGCAATACCCCCTCTCAACTTAAATCCTCTGCAAGTAAGAGCTTTATTATCTCCAATTTCTTGGCAGCCACCAGAGGAAAGGTCACTTAATAAAGTGCATTTATTCCTCATTGCAGGAAAACAATATGTCATCCCTGTGTTCATTATTTACCAAATTGTGTTCAGTTTTTTCTTCACCTGCTGGGCTTTTGGCTATAAAAATAAATAATATTATAAAACTAAGCCAGATATTTTCAGGAAGGATCAGAATTTGTCAAACAAACTCAGTTCATAGAGAGTGAAAGAGTGAAAATCAGAGTGATGGCACTAAATGATTCATCCTCAGGAAAAGATATACAGTTAGAAATGCAGACTGGGAGAGGGCTGAGTTTAAATAAGCTGAGAAAGAGTCATAAAGTGTGAGTGTAAGCAGTGATAATAGCTCAAAATGCATGATAGATAAAGACTGAAAAATGAGATTTAAAAAAAAAAGGAAAGGAAAGAAAGACTTTGTTTTTAAAACAAAGTCATTGCATCATTCTAGGATTTTCTGTTCCTGTGACAATGAGACACTTGACCAAAACAAAATTCAGATCTGAATTTTTTTGTTCAGGACCAGAATCTAAACTTTCAATTAGCCTAATGTCTCATTGAAAATAATAAAGGTAATAAAGGTAAAAATAAAGGTAGCAATTACTACAGATTGCAGGATCTTTGAAGACAGTCCCTAAGAGAACAAATACTCAACAGGTTTCAGGATGTAAGCTCCCCAGGCACTTCTCAAAAAATCTCACATATTACGGATTTATATATTCAACACTGTAGTTCTTATCGCAGCATTTTCCTCCCCCAGCCTCTTGATTTCACCTGTATATATCCCCAGTCTTGAAAAGAATGAAGTGACACAAGGTAAAGCTAGGATGAGGTTTAAAATATTACATATCGCAACACTATTTTTTTCAGCTAGCATTTGAATTTTTTTCGTCAGCATTTTTCAAGCAACTCTAGACAGAACTAATAGGATATGCGTCTACCACATCTGCGACTTTTTAATTTGTGTATGTTGCATCCTACTTCCCTTCTCTCCATCTGCTTGTTGTCTTTTTAAGCTACGATGGTGCAGAGAGTCTTACATGAACGGACGCTAAGGGGACAGAGTCTGTCTGCCTGTGTCCCCTTTTCAAATCAGAGCCTTGCTCCCCAGAAAAGGGATATGTCCTTCCATCTTTTTCAATGCCAAACTCCAGGGCACTAAGATCTAGTGCTGGAGTGAGATTTCATGATGACAATGCACAATTTAAAATATACCTGCATCCCTGCGTTGCAGATGGAAGTGCAGTAAAAGGGCCTTACCTGGAGACACCGTGAATTTCTGTCTTGATTTTAAACAGTTGGGCTGCAAATACTCACTTGTGTACACAGCGTATCTACCTCCAGGGTATGCAGTGCGGGTGGAAGTTAGGGGTGCACCTACAATATAAAACCAAGCCTTTAGGGGGTTAACATGCCATCCTGAATAACTCCCTTGGTTGAAGTTTATTAAATCCAGCCAGTAGACTGATTGCTAATAGGATTTCCAATGTAATATCTCCTTGTAAACAAAATACTGCACTTATCTGATGGACATATAAGTTGCTTGCATGTGTGTGCGTGTGAGCTTGCGTGGCCCTTCGGATCCCCTCTCTGCATTTACTAAACATCAGGAAGTAATCCCCTCACAGTGCAACCAAATATAAAATGTGAAAACTCTTCAAAGCAGCCTGTGGGATGCAAAGCAAATCCTTGTAAAAAGCAGGTCCTTGGTACAAAATGTAGTAAATTCTTCAGAAAGCATATAAAGACTTCTCGCCTTTTATCCACATTGGGAACAGCGTTATCTTTCTCTTCCCTCCATCCACCCTTTCCTCTTCTCCCTGCATCCCACAAATACACACAACCTTGTTTTTTTATTTGATCTTGTGCCCTGTGTCCCTATTCACATCACAGGGGCCAGTGTTCCTCTGAAGCGTGCTCATTCTGTTACCCCAGAGTAGTCAGCACTATCAAGTATTTTTGTTATCAAAAGGGCTCACCAGGATGATCATCACTTCTGACCATCACAGTACTTGCAGGGTGTCCTGTGTTAAGTTGTAATGCGCAGGATTTCTTTAAGCTGCCATGGAAACTAGCATTAATGCATTATTGTAATAGGGACAGAATACAACTGGATTGCTTACTTTTTACTATTTACTTTTCCTTCATTTCACTAAGCATCCGCATGAGCCTGTTTTCTGTATTTAGACTCTCTCTGCTTCCAAATTATCTGAACAAATTACCTGCATAAGTTGATCTGATCAAGATACGTTGTATTATCAGATAATGATCTTTAATATGTCACTGCCATCTTAAATCTATGCATTTGAAATAGAAACCAGTAATAAGAAAAGCCTCTGTCCCAAGTTTAATATAAGACCTACAACATGTAAATCCACAATTATAAAACCAGAAAACTCATGTGATATTATCAGCATCAGCTAGTGATACAACCAGACTTGTCACTCGCTTGATCCTCATAGGTAACTACATGCATTATTCTTTGTCTCTTCCCAAATGCTCCTAAAAGGTGAGCCTAAAACACAAACAAGCAGCAGCAGAAGCCCATTGTTATGGTGATATTCTGGAAGGATATACTCATGGGGATACATGGTACTTTTAATCAAGAAACTTTTCTCTCCACATCGCAAGGCTCTGTGTTAACAGCAGCTGTAGCAGAGAACTTTACTCCCATAACTTCCAATTAAAGTATTTGAGCCTCAAGCACCAATATAAAGCCTCCTGAATTTTGCCCAACACTCAAAGCCAGCCAGGATGGAACAAACATCACCAAAAAATGTTGCTGCTATGAGTTCAGCTTTTTTTTGTTTTGTTTTTAGCCAACAGAAGTTGCCCAGCAAAGAGTATTTCAGGAGTTTAAACTCATAGGGATGAAGGCACAGAGATGCAAGCACAATGAATTTCCCATGTCCAAAAAGAGACACTTCATAGTTTTGCTGGCAACCACATAGACAATGCTGACATCACCTCCTCTTGCTCACAGGTAGTCACTTTGAGGGTTTCCTTGTATGTATGAACAAGTGAACCCAAATTATGACGGCTGAATTGAGACATAGATTGGATAGTTCAAATCCAAATATCTGGCACATTTCCTGCTTGCCAACTCATAATGCTTCAGACAGCTATTATACAGAGAGACGACAGTAGTTCCCAGTCTTAGCCTAGAAATCCACAAACAATTTTTTTTTTTTAAATTAAAAGCAAATAAGACTCCTAAATAGCAAGCCTTACATATCAAATGGCTAATGTTATCTCATTCTGCAGTTTTAGCCAGCTCTCCCCAGTGGTCTGCCAAATAAATACCATTCTTTTTTTCACCCAGATTGATCTTCAAATCAGTCTGCCCTCCACCCATCTTCTGTCTTCTGAAGACACTAAATGTATCATTCCAGCACATTAGTATAATTGCCTATAATAGAGATGTGCAGTTAGAGGTAATTTACATGCACATATGCCTAACAGTGCCCTCACATACTCATTGAGCATAAGGGATGGCAGGTAGAACCTTGTGAATGAGTTAGATGAACACTTTCTCATTATTATTCTCTATATATTTCTTAAAAGAGAAAAGAAAAAGGAACAAAAGGACAAAAGTGATGTCAACAGCATCTCCATGTGCTTCTGCGAGGTACCACTTTTTTACAATCACTCTCAGTAAGAGCAGAATCTTTTCTGACAGAACAGCATAGTCATATACATAGCTAGAAGAACATCAGTGGACAATCCCACTAGTACAGACCCTGTACTTCACGGAAGTCTAAAATGGTCAGAGTAAAAGCAACCTGAAGTCTTCAATAATCATTGGACCTGATTGTCATGTTCTTGCTCCACCATTCCTTTCCAGACACACAAGATTCAGTACAATATATAACCTCATGTGATTTTCTGCATCAAAATTTTCATAAAATCATCACCAACATTCCCCTTGAGGTCCCCAGAGACAACAGAATCTACAACCTGTCTGGAATTGAAATTGCAGGCAGGTAGACACAGAAAATTTAGCATTTTAGGATTCCAATTTTATGTTTAGTTAATAATTCCACTACCTCAATACCCTACACTGCTTTTATATTTTCAACATGCAGGCTAATTCCCTTTCCCACTGCACCATGTAATTTTCTTCAGCTTCGGCATACACATAACAACATGGTATTTTGAGGCGAAGCAAAAAGTTACTTAATGAGTTAAAATCCCTGAATCTGGTTTTAAACTTGACCAGATTTTCCTTTCAATGCCATATAGAGCATCTACTCCATTGAGTCATGAGGCTGAAAATAAACCCAACCTAACATTTAAATTATGATTTTGCGCAGCTGAGATGTCTTTCATACCTCACTGAGTAATTTGCAATGTAAAACTTCTGCCATAGAAGATCCTCATTCAGTGATTTTTATATGAATCTTGCTATTTAGGGAGAAGAAGCAGAAAAAAAATAAGAGCCTATCCCAGAGGAGGCGTAAGTCAGACTGTTTCTGCTGAGGACCCAGTCTGGAGTGTCAGATGCTTTTCTAGTCAACCTTCACCACCTTTAGTGGTCAAGCACTGGAACAGCCTGACCAGGGAGGTGGTGGAGTCACCGACCCTTGCGATTTTTAAGAGGCACCTGGACAAGGTGCTACAAGATATGGTTTAGTAGCTTAGTGGGTAGTAATGGTGATTGGATGACGGTTGGACTAGATGATCTTGAAGGTCCTTTCCAACCTTGTGATTCTGTGATTCATGAAAGTGCAGTATTTTCTTACATGTCCAGCGTGATTTTAAAACTTCTCTTGCATCTCATTTTTAAACCACTTTTCTACCAGCAGGACTCTCGTGGCTGCATCTCCTCTCCCCCACACCATAGAATATCCCTTGAGGGAGGATGCATGAGTGGGGAGGAAATCTTTACAAAATATCCTTCAGAGAATTTCATCCAGCCTGTAATTCTGGGGGAGCAGCATTTGAGACTCCCACCTCACTGGCATGCAAACCCAGGCCATGTGAGGTTACTATGGGGGACTTTGCATTGCCTCTTGAGCACCATGCCAGGCAGAGCCCTTCTTGCTCACTGTTGTCCCAAGAATCTCATTTTTACATTGTCCATATATATGAGACTCCATGGCAGGCTTCAGGCTCAGTATTGATGTCTTTGGTGCCAACACACTTATATCCTAAGCACATTTCTTCTCCCTTTTCCTACAGGGGACTCTCTGTGGAGGAGACACTTTGGGTGAGAGAGCTATGGCAGAATTGTAGACACTGACTTGTCATCACAGGGAGACAGATTCATACATAGATCTAGCAGACGCACTGAAGAAAAATAGATTTTTTTTTTATGGTTCATTTCATAAACTGAAATGCTTGTATAAGTAATCATTGACTTTTAATCTGTATTAGTGGTATAAATGGATCAGACAGAGGCAAGCAAATTTACACACACTTAAACAAGAATCTTGCTCAGGAACCTCCCTCTTCTCTTTGTTCTCCAGCGACAGGTACATTTTCTCTCCCTTTCTCTTGTAACTTCATCTTTATTGATTTTATAATAAACCACATGTTTCAATGATCAGCAATTTTTCAGATACAATGATAATACTTTGCTCTTATAGAATAATATTTTGCACTCCTGGCTTCTTCCATCCAAGTGTCTCAAGCACTTTGCAAGCTTCGCTTACTTAATGCAGATCAATTACATGCAGCACCTCTTTTAATAACTCTGCTTTTCCTTCAGGGGAATTGCATTTGGCAAACTTGAATCATAGCTCAGTGTTAACATAAACACACAAATAATCCAATGCAAACACAAATGATTTCCTCCATTTACAAAAGGCAGCATGGCACATGGTATTAACCACTAATCCCAGCTTCTTTAGATTACTTTTCTTTTGGATTCCCCAGAAACAAAAACGCACTCTGATTTTCCTTCCATTACTTGTTGGGCTGGAGGAGTTGTCACTAGGAAGCCTGACACTATTTGCACCTCTTTCCATGTCAGCTGTCATCGAGGCCCTAGCTGAAGCGGGATATCTCAGTCTCTTCTTCCCCACACTTGGGGTTTCTGGATAAGGGAGAACCACTACTGTTCTGCACATTATAAAACTTTTAGCAAGAGGCTAATGAAACGCAGAGCTTTCTATAAGACCAGCACTAGCCTTCCTATCAAATCATCTGAAATATTTATTTGCCCTCTTGAATAATTGATAGGGGCATCAGCTCTCCCGGTCAATTGATTTATTAAGGGACTGTTTGGAATTAAACAGCTTAAAGATATTAGATTTAGCAGCGACCTTGCTTGTTAGCATATTCATTTACCTACGGGAGCTCCCATTAGATATTGTTAATACATGACGTTCCCAGTCACGGCCTGGATCTCCTCAAATTGCATTAACACTGGGCTGTTTAGCCACAGAATAACAGGTTTGATTGAGTGCTTGGGCTTGGTGTAATTAGATTTTCCTAGAAAAAGGGGGACTATTTTAATGCTGTGAGCGTTAAACTAGATATGTCATCAGCATTACTGTAATTGGCAAACAGGAGCTTTGGAGACCTGGCTGTGTGTGAATGTTTGTGTTTATGACTCGTCCTGCCATTGTCATAGATGGCATATAATAGCCCTGCTTACTTACATATTCATGACACTGATAGAAAGTAGCTGGCCTCTTTAATAAGCACCTTTTTTGAAATCAGTGGAATATTCTATACTGAATAATGGGATCAATTTATTGTTAGTTAAAACTGCCAATTATTTCTCTCACTGAAAAGGTCATGAGACTGGTTAATCAATGATGAAAATGTAGTGTATGTTTGTGTGTGTTCTTATTCTATGGATTTGTTAGATATACAGTAAGATGACTCCCCCACAAGGTGTGACTCTTTGACTTGCCAACTCCGTGAAAACTTACTGGAGAATACTTTTACACCTTTCTTGCTGCAGTTTTACACCACTTCCACCAGGGCACATTTCTGCTCATTTCAATTATTCCAACATGAAATAGAGCAACATAGCATTGAATCAGGCACTTCATTTTTAATTACATGCACCTTGCTATAATTAAAGGTGTATGCAGGTAATCAAATGCTTGCTACCCATATCTAACTGCAGGCTTCCTTGGGGTCAAATTATTCCTTCAAATGCACATGCATGAAATTGTCATTGGCTTCTAAGGGCTCTGTATGCCAAAACTGTATAATGCATACCTGCAATTCTGTGATGTGTGCTGGTGGTGTAGACACAATGTTAGCAGGGACACATTGAAGCACTGGATGGAGTTCAGAGAAGAGCAGCAAAGATGATCATAGGGCATGGGGGAATTGTCATAAAACTGGAGAAAGCACAGGCATTTGCTGTGACTTAAAAAGGCAAAAACAGAGAAGCATGGTTAGAAGACTTACTCATCTGGTTTGTAAAGTTCAGAGAGTACTCAGCATGGTCAATGGAAGCATTGTTTCCTTTACCAGTTTGATTATAAAGATTTAGGATGGCTCATGAAAACACAGTTGTTCACATTCAATTCAGGGAGCTAACAACAAGCCTGTGTTTCAACAAGTTGGGAAATTAAGGCAGTTATTAAGAACAGGGAATGTACTTATTTATATGAACACACACACACACACACACACACATGAGAACAGTTTGTTAGGTAGAACTTTGAACTGAAGTTACAACAGAGAGAATAAGGGTTGAAGTAATAAACATGTTGTGGTCAGGAGCCTGGATGTAGGACAGTGTCCTCAATACAGGAACTTCTGTCACTAAACAAACAACAGCAAAAGGAAAAAAAAATTTGCCCCCTGCCCCCAAACAGTACTAGGAAAGGTCCTAAAGGACATACTCAAACATCACCAAGAAGATGAATCCACTGAAAATAAGTCAGCAATACTGTTATTACGTGTTCACTAATTGTGTTCTCTTTAGTGAACAGATTTGTTCTGCTAGTTGTTCAACAACAATCCAGGCTTCCCTTCTCCCCCTCCCTTTTTTTCTTCCTTCCTTCCAGTGGGACAGAAATACTGGAAATGTTGTGGGGGATTTTTTTTTTTTAAAGCCAGATTATTTCACGTGCCTAAGTACCATTCTTGGGAAAGCAGAAATTTCCAAGAAGGGTTCTGTATTCAGCCAAAGCAGTAAACAAAAAAGAACAACAAAAGTCATTTATTCCTGAACAGGGGTTAAGAGGAAGTTAAGTTAGAGGAAAGGACTTGAAGCAATAAACTGGCAGGTGACTGGCAGAGACAGCTGCCTGAATATTTGAAACTGGCCTGAGTTTTATAAAATGTATTTATTTTATTTGTGCTCAAACATGCACTTATTAGTAACATGATCCTGCTGCTAAACGCCGGGTCAGGACAAGGGTGCTTTAGTGCCAGGGCTTCAGAGCTGAACTCCAGACATGGTTGCTCTCTGTTCCGTCCCACACAGGCAAACCAAGACTAGGAAAAGACGACTTACGAGTTACACAAACAAACTAATAAAACAGCTCAGATTTTCTCTACACGACAGGCACAAAACTGGAATAGAATGACCCACCCCCAGACTTCTACTTGGGCCCAGAGATGTCTATATGCTCATTTACATTTGCAGGACTTGTGCAAATTGTTTTTTCTTGTGACACTGCATTTCCTGGCTCCAGCTGACCCTGGAGCTTCTCAGCCCACATATTCCCTTTAATAGGAAAGTTTTATGGCTTATAGGCACACTGGCCATCAGCATACAGCTAATGTTCATCCAAGATTGTGATGTAAATTTCTAGCTGAAATAAAATGTAACAATTATTATTATTATTCTACCTCTCTGGCAAATATTTTGAATACAAATTTTTGGATTTTTAAAGCAGTACTGTCAAAAAAATACACAGCATCAAAAATCCCTTCTGTTTCAGTGCTGGAAATCCCAGGAGGACCAGGAAGGGAATCTAATCTTAAATGCAAAGTGAAGCTGGCAACCTGACTCCGCCACCCCCTCCTCCCCACACACCCCCCCCGACCAAAAATAAAACAAAATAAAATTGCTATTAAGAGCAATAAATAACCAAACAGATTTTTTTTGCATATAATTAATAATCTAGTAGATTTTTTTTTTAAACATACCCAGTTTCTGCTACTTCACATAAAAAAATATTAATGGAAAAGAAGAGGTAAAATATTTTCCTGAATCTCGAGTTATCTGCAGAATAACCTTTAGAAGGCATCAGGTGTTCCCATGCCACTGATCAGGCAAACACAATCACTCTGCACCCAAAAAGCTACCTTCACTCATGGAGTACAGCAGTGCACAAGTAGTCCCACACTAATAATCAAATAGTCCCATGCCAGCAATCAATTCAGTTCAGCGGTAAAGAATTTCTTGCTGTAAATAAAAAGTAGAATAAACTGGAACTAATGATTTATCCCATATTTTCTGTGAATTGCTATTCCACTAGACATGACATTGAACCAGAAGAAAAAAAGGAAAACAGACTAGAGGTTGAATATAAACAGAGTACAGTTTGCATTCCTGGGCTGATGTTTTATTTAAAAAGGTAATTTTGGTTGCTTTTTTTTTGCAAGAAAGAAAATTAATATTTTCAAAGTATTGCTTTTCTTATTGGTTCATCTCATCTGCAAGAAACTACTCCTTAAAATAACCAGGAGCTTTCTTCTTTTTTTAATGTCTGCAAGAAAAGCATGTATTCAAGTAACAGCAGCAGAAAGCACAGCCCAATCCTTAATCACTGCTTACTGATTTAGGTCCATTTTATTAGCAGGCAGCCCTTTTCCAGAAAGCCATTTTCTTGGCAAGGAGCACAGACTGTTTGCAGGGACAGAGGGCCGTGGCCTGTGAACTGTCCCCCCACCACCCCGCATCCTCTGGGGCTGGTCAGCCCAGGAAGGCAGTGGGAGTTTTAGTGCCAGTTTGGTCTGACAATACACATCTCTGGATAAGTGTGAATGAGTGCTAGATAGAAAGTAGGAGGCTAGGTACAAAGGACTCAACAGGGCATAAAAACAATACATATTGCACACTGTGAGACTCCTCTCACAGGCAAGACAAGAATTGAAGGAGAGAGAGAATTTCACCCTTTGCATTGAGAGATTTTTCTTGGTTCTTGGTTTGTTTACAATTGTTTAAGTGTCAGCATAAAAATAATGGATTTGGGGAGAAAGACCTGTTAAAAACCTTCCTAGTTTCAGAACAGTTTTTCAGTCCATCCCTTCCCCAGTCACTATTTGTCACAGTCAACTACAGAAATCCTCTATTAATCGCTAAATCCAGATAATAGCGGAGGTGGGTTGGCTGACCTGTGAAATTAGGTCTGCATGTAAAAAGGAATTGAGCTGTGTGAGCTTTGGAAATAACTCTGTCGGTATTTACATTAGCATTTGAACATCAAAGATCTCCCCTGGGCTCCTCTAGGTGCCTCTAATCCAAGTACCAATCAAGCAACTCAGCCTTTCTATCCAGCCAGCCCAGCTTGGAGACCCTCGGAGATATCCCAGCCAACCGAGAGGCAGGTGAGAAGCTCCTTGCTGGTTGCCAGTCCCCAGGTTTTTGTGAGAGTGGGGCCCCGGGAAACTTGCTAACTCTGAGAAAAGAGGGGAAAATCAGCATTTTTATTTCACAAGAGAAACAGCCTATCCACCTCATGGGCAAGCATGTGCACAAATTGCAATTACCATCTTAAAGAAAGCCTTAAAATTCGCCAGGCTCAGCAGACTCTGTGAAAGCTGAAATTAAAAGGAAGACTAAAAATGATTCTCTTCTGTTATTACCAGTAATATTGTTATTTTTTTCTAAGAAGCATTCACCTTAAGAACCCTGAAGGGCACTGCATCAGAAGCTATAAGCTCACTTGTTTGCATGAGCACAACTGCTGCCATTGCAGCTGCGTTTGCAGACCTCAAAGCATTGCTGTCACTTAGGCAAAAGTCTCACAGTAACCTGTCCATGTGGTGGTTGTTCTTCCCATTCTACAGATGGGTAAAATAAAGTCTCCAGCAATGCCAGCCACCACTTCTAGCTCAATCCTGTATTGCTCTCACCATGTTATTCCCTGTAGAAGACTCCTCTGAAGTTCTGATAATTTGGATGTATTTGCTCTCACTTGTCCCAGACCAAGGCATCCATTCCAACTGACAATAAGTTAAAATTTACCCAGAATTGTTTTCCAGAGGAACAGAAAGGCTGTATCACCTCCCTACCAGCTCCAACCTCTAGGTGTGTGGGAGGGGGTGGGAGCAGGGGAGGGGGATCATTTACCACCATTTGTTAATAGGGTAGGTGAATTGCACAGCATCAGGTGTGCTTCCCCCTGAGGCCCATTCCCAGACACATTAGCTACTTAGCTCAAGAAACTCAAGGTGAAGGTTGATCTAACATCTTCCTCAGGATATTTTAAAGAAAAATTAGAAAAAAGTGGAAAACAATCTAGGAAAAAACTCCACAATGGCCATGTAAAAAAAGTTGGCATGGATTTACCAGCCTATTAAAAGTCATCATGATGTAAAGTAGCAACAGACAACTACCTTTTGACTGCCCCACCACCTCTTATTTTTAATGGACCTTTACTGAATTTATACAGAGAGAAAGAAGAGGTAGAAAAGAGATCACCTTTAAGGCTTTTCCTTTCTTTTCTTGCCTTTTTCTTCTTTTTTTTTAAATGACAATAGAATTTTTTTTTCCTAAAGTTGTATTAGGGATTCACTTAAGCAGAAATGAACTGTAATATGCAAATAGTTCTAATTGGACTGCTAATAGAGCGTGTCTCTGTTGTTTTTTTGTAGGGAGTTTTATGCCTATGTAATCAGTGCAGACAGCCGTTAAGTAAATGAAGAGGCAACTAACAATGTCAGAAAAGAGACCGGGCGGTTCCAGCTGACACTACCCTAATCTTCCAGGACCCATTAAATGGCAGTTTCAACGCATTACCTACCATAACATCCTTGAATATCACTGATTTTATTTGCAGTATCAAACATTCCATTTCATGCCCCATTAACAGTAGGAGCCTGGGCTTTTTGACGCAGCTAAACATTTTACTAACTACCTGGACTAAGTAACCAATTAACTTTTGGAGACAATACGGCCAATTAAGCGCGAAAAGGTAAGGCTGTCATCCCCCACTAAAATTGAATTTCCTTTTCCTGATGGCACTTATTGTCAGTGTTCAATTGTTAATGGAGATTTGGTCCCTATTAAAAGGATGAAGCCGAAGGATAATGGGAAAGTTCAGAGGACTTGGTTCCTAAAGAGTAGGTCAGAAAATGTCCCAATTGGCCACTAATTCAGTCATCTTTTCTTCATGCCAGCTCTCTTACTGGAATAGTATTGGCAATATAACTCTAATCTGACCTACCGTGATAACATTGTGCAATATGGCAGCTTCAGAGACATGCGCACAGGGGTAGTTAGGGATGTTACATGGGAAAAAAAATAAAAATATAAACAAATATAACTGTTGGATTTTGACAGTCAAAATACCATTCTCCTCACATACTGAGCTGGTTAGCATGGCAGTGAGCCCTTGAGAGAGTGCTTAAGCCAAGGGAGCAGGCACTGCTGTGGCGTTTGAGCCTCCCCGGCCATTAGGCAAACCACAATGGATATGTGTTTGTGTAAGCTCTGAATGTTCATCGCCATAATTTACATTGATTTTTTTAAATCATTGCCATCAGGTTGAAACCTTGTGCTCTGTCTTGGGGTCACCGATATGTGAAGAAGGTGACACCCTATGTGCTCTAATAAACACAATTTTTCCTGGGTAGCAGTATTCCCATAGATGCTTTACAGAGAAAGAAAAAGAGGCTTATTGTAAATACATTCTATTTTTGGATACAGAGGATTTTTATTTTATATATCTACTCTAAGTAAAAATGCACCATCCTCTACCACAGAAAAAAGGTTTACACTGAAAAAACATCTCAGAAACAAGTTCTTGGGCAGTAAACTCAGCATCTCAAAGTATGTGCGCTTCATGAGATCTTTCAACAAAACACAACACCTTGTTAGGAATACTTTTCAACACGATTTTAGGAAGTCATTTTCTCAAAAATGAGCTGAAGGAAGAGGCAAAAAGGCACAAGTCAGTATGCAGACAAGAAATTGCACAAGTGCAGAGGAAAGTCTTTTACACAAGAAATTTATAAACAGAAATGCATGGAAAACATCAAGAAGAGGCTGTAAAGTTTGCCTTGGGTCTACCGTAAAGATGTTTTGGGGTTATAGGCCAGACAAGTACACGTGCTTGGCTCTGTGTCTGACAGAAAGGTGCGTACAGACAATCTCCCATCCAAAAGAAAGCATCCTCTTTGATAAAAACAGCACACATCCTCCAAGGGCACCTAGTGTTTGAAAGAGTGCCAGGCCAAGTATGGCCAAGGTGTGACATTCAAGGATTATGTTCTTATGAAACTACATGTGTGGAGTCCCTTTACCTGCAGCAACAATACCTGTTAAAGTGTAGTATAATCAAAATACAGGTGTATTATAGCCCTCGAGAGGAAGCCAGAAAGCATCATGTTTTTAAGATTTAGTCCCAGAGCTGGTTTTGTGGCTCTCCAGACTTTGTGAATATTTCCATTGTGTCATACAAACCTAAAACCCACATTAAGACACAGGCCTACCCTGCCACAGTATATTTAAAGATTAGCCCAGATACAACATAGTCAGTTTAGAATGTAATTAATCTAATCTCTTAAATGCATAAAATATCCAAGCAAGAAAGCAAGTGAACTGATTTGTGTGTGTTCTAACAGCAAAATATGACTTTGGCTTTTCTCTGCAATGCTTTACACCATTAAGCAATTATTTGTGGGCAGAACCCCAGCCTCCATACTGCTACTTATGGTTAAGTGATTTCATTGGTTCACCAACTAAGTCTTCCAATTAAATCTGGTGTCATTAGGCTTTTGTGAGACCCTGGTTCACATTGTCTCTATGGGTATCTCATTATCTTGAGTGAGTTACTACCCCAGTTTCAAGTACATAATACACAGATTATCCTATGAAGAAAATTACCCTATGAAAACTTCAAGTTATTGAAGTATTCTTGCAATCAGAGAAGTGACTAAGAGTAGCTTCCATCTCCTTCTTGACTGTAATACATCTTCAAGATTTTTTCCAGTTAAGTTCTTATTGCAAAAAAGCTGCAAAAAGAAAACGTGTTTTCTGCATTGCACATCCACACTGGCTACTGAAATTCCACAGCAATATCACCAATTATTTATAAAATATCTCAATTTGGAAGGGACCCACAGGGATCATCAAGTCCAACTCCTGTCCTCTGTTGGAAGACACAGCTCAGTCTCTTGATGCTTCTCTTTTCTCCATGGTTGAATCAGACACATTAACACCTTAGCCTGTAAGTTCTTTGAATTTTTATGTTTCAGATATAGATTCCTCCAACCCTCTTCAGTTTTTAACTTTTGGGTTTGGTTTTATTTTTTGGTTGCTCTATGGTTTTTTTGAAGTAAATATATTTAACTCTTTGTCAGCTCCAAAAATATAAAGATTTGCAGCTTTGTCATAGAGGTGGAAACATTAATTTAAAGAAGAAATTTTCATGAACCTATTTAAATATCAAGTTGTAATAAGAAAAATTTAACGAAAAAAATTTTAAATGAAGTGTTTAAGAGTATTTAAAACACTCCCTCTCCACACCCTTGAAGATATATGGAGCTAAGTTAAAGGCGGCTCATAGCAGAGTCTTGCTCAATGGGAATTTTCCATTATTCTCTACAAAAAGCCCCTAATACTCATGGGTTCTGAAAAAAGTCATAGTTATGAGAAACATATGGCCTTAATAATAAGCTAAGTCTTGGGTCAAAATCTAAGTTGCAATTGTGTAAGTGAGGACAGAACTTGGCTGGGCATCAAGTCTAGAGGCAGCTATTGCAGTGACTAGGGCTTCCCAGCCCCTACACTCCTCCAACACGCAGGGCAGTAGACACAAATTGGAAGATACTACAGTCATCATCTCCAACAACCTTCTCCACCCCAGCAGCACCAGAACCATTGCTTGAGCAAGTACGGTGCAGGCTCTGCTAACAAAAGCCATAGATCTTACCTTGATGTTATATTGGTATATGCACCTCCACAGAGAGCCTTCTCCTTCCCCTGCCCAGTTGTCCTGTTTAAGGCAATGCTGTAGCTAAGGCTACAGTGCTGTTTAGGGACCCACGTCCCACAGCTACAGTCTCCTTTTACAAAAGCTGTATATTTCTAGTCTCCTAGCTAAACAACTTACTCTAATACAAATTTTTTTAGATAATCCTCATCCACTTCTAGCTTCTCTGTCACAAAAAACTTTTCTATCTTCTTTTCACCATAACAGTCCTATTGCTTTGTTTGCAGCTCCCTAGCTAATACTGCTATCAGAGCAAGAGAAAAAATTCAACTAGCACCTTCATCGCTCAATATATCTCATCTGGTGTGATCAGAAACACCAGCCACCCATGAGCTAAGATTCCCACATTACACAAACCTGCCAGGTTGATGTAGTTTATGCTAATTAGTAAAGTACTTAAAGCTTTCGCTGCTCTATTATAAGGCTGTATCTTAACACACATGAAGTGCAAGAAGGGAGATTTTGCACAGAAACTTCTCCCTTTATTCTAGGTTTTTAGCAGGAGATGCTCAGAGCCTCTGGAATTCCCCAAGCCAGAAAATCAGTCCTGTGGACAGTGCTGTTTTCTCCATCAGTGTGCTTCGTAAATCCTGAGTTTCTTTCAAAGTTTCATTGATAAAGAAACCAACTCTGTCCTTGAAAGACTATTTTGTGGAAGGGTAGGGGAACCCTTTATTCACCTTGCTTTTCTCCATGAGCTTCTAAAGATGCCCACTGCTTCACTATGAAGATTCTTCTATAAAAAAGGTAAAGAAAATGTGTAAAGCTTAAATATTGCAGCCTCTATAGACCTGTCTTAAACACCTTGATCTTGTGTTTGGTTGTTTGGTGTAATGGGTATGACAGATGTGAAATTCTATATCAGTTGCAAAAGTACCGTGTAATGTGCTACTAATTTCTTGAAGAGTTATTCTAGTTTACACAGCAAATGATCCCTGTTCCTCCCATTCACTAGAACTGAGATTCTGACTCTACTTGCAGACCAGCACAGGCAGCTCCTCATAGCCACACAGGTCCCTCTTTGCAGAATCAGAGCTTTTCTTGCTTTTATCTGTGTTTCCTCATTCCATCTCCCCTCTTCTTTTTCTGCTCTATGCTACACTCAAAGGGTCTGAAACCAGAAGTCAGCCTTACTGTTCTGTAAAGCCATGTAACCTGAAATCCCACCAGCACTGGAATTTTTTCCAGTTGAGAGCTCCAGGTACAAAATAGACCTCCTTATGTGCAACAGGAGGGTGGCTCATTGCCTGAACAGTAATTGTCAGGGGTGTAGGGTTGTGGGTGCGATTACTGGGATACTGGAGCAGGCTGAGGCTGTAAATCCTCTGCTGTCTGCTTGAGGAGTTGAGCACTGAAGCTGCCTGGGCGCACGCTGTTTGCCAGGTTAACAGCGTGTTCATCTTGGGTAGGGAGCATATCTCAGGCCTTCAATGCTCACAATTGGAAAAATGATAGGGAAATTGGAGCTGGGGCTCAACAAATACCACTGGTTTGGGATCTGGATGAGATGTTCTTCAGTACCAGATATTCAGTATCACTCATCACTTCTGAATGTCTGATTATTCTGGATTTTCTCTTACCATCTTTGTATGAGTAATTAGTTTAATGATCTTCTATGTGTTTTGCAGACTTATACCACTTCCAAATCTTACAGAAACAAACGTTTCACCTCAGCTAGTTTTGAATTATTTTCTGTTCATGTCTTTCCTTAAAAGTAAAGGAGAGCATTTCGACCAGAGCCAGTTACATATGTGGTTCCTTTTAATCATTGACAAAATTCTACTTTTGATAGCCATAATCCAAATGGAGGAGGAGAAAACACGCAAGGAATATGCTACCTCTTAAAGTAATTTTATTCCACAACTTAAAATCATTACTAACCCCTGCAACACTTAATTAATTGCAATGACTTCAGCTGTGGGAATCTGTGGTGAAGAGGTCTCTAATAGTTACAGGCAATTCGACCTGGAATTCAGTTAGAGCTAAAAAATACTTGAACAACAGTTTTCAAGGAATGAAAAATAAAGACCCTGTTGAATTTAATCAGTCTGCTTTTTTTTTTGTCCTGCCTCTTGTTTTCCCTCAGGGATTTGCTGGACATAATTCTTTGCCAGCTGATGTACACAAAGTACCTGCCTAGGCACAACTTTAGCTTCAGAAGAGAGATGAAATAACAGATACAAGACTGGAGGCTTTGTTATTCAAACTCCAGAAAAGTCAGTGTCATTAAGAAATCTAATTCCAAACCACTCTAAAATGTTCCTTAGCTAATGAGAATGACTCATGTAATAGTTATAAAGATGGTAGCTATTTGTAAGAGACACTCCCTACTCATTCAAATTTATGATAAATTGTGATATCCCAGCCTGATTAATAAAGTTTGTGCAGCACTATATCTCTCAGAAAGGATTCCAACAGATTTAACTGACCAAAGTCTCCAGCAGATAAATGGAAATTGTTTTGTTCATGGCAAAGACCTGGCTGATTCAGATATTGCTCTTGCTGGTATTTACCAGCAGTGATAAGAAAGGACTCAGAGGTGAAGGGGGGAACACAACAGAAAACATAAGGTGATCATGCAAACTATGTCTGGTCAGAAGAATGGTTCTAATAAATCTTTTTGGTCTTTTAAAAGGTGCACAGCAACTTTAAAGATTACAAATGATCAGAATGAGTCTCTAGTCCAGGTTGCAATCATATCCCTGAATCCTAACACTAGGATGCTCAGGGAATCACAGGCTACTAGCACTGATTCCTGCATTTATTTATTCCTGTTTGCTAAACATCTCTAGGTCTCTTCAGTATGAACCGGTGCTGTGATATGGCCATTCTATCCAGCACATCTTGTAAGTCACACTGTGCCTGACTGTATCCCAGTGTATGAGGAGAAAAGCAGAGAGTGAACAGAAAAAATACCCAACGCACAACTATACAAGGTGTTCAAACTTTCCTGGATTTTGGTATGAACTATGTGTGAAACAAAGACCTGCAGACAGAGATACCTTATCAAAACTAACATTGAATCTCTCAAAAAAGATGTCACAGCTGTCCAGTCTAACCTAGGGGAAGACTAATGCAATTATATCACAGTATACCAAGGAACCGTTGGTGCTATAAATAATAATAAAGGGTAAATAATAAAAAAATAAAACACAAGCCCCACAAGTGAGATGTTTTAAATGAAGGGTGATGCACTGTGAACTTAACACACTAGCCCTTTAGCCTTTCTGTTAACAAGGTAATCTGATTGCCATTGATTTTTTTCACCTCTGTTACTAAGAAGGTGATGGAATGGTGTCCACACAGATGTATTGAATCAGATACTAAACAAAGAGCAACATAAAGAACAATTATCAGCAGCCTTGCCTTCAGCTTGCTGATTATGACATTACTGAAGAGACAAGGTCTGGGTGACTTAAACCAAAAGGAAAAAAAAAAATAAAGAGGAGAGGGAGGAAACTGATATGCGTTTGCTGTCTGTCTGGGTACAGACAGTCCTTTGCCTTTACTGAAATATGTATTTTCCCTTTGCGGCTAGATAGGTGTTGGAGTGTGATCTAGCTAATTAGTTTGATCATGTTACAGAAAAAAATAGCACAGAGGCAAGGGTCAGCCAGTAGTTTACATTTTTTGTCCTAAATGGAATATAGCTAGAAAATTCTGTATGTATGAATTGTGTTCATGCTTCTGTCTGCCTGAGTATTACTGGGCTTAATTATTGCCTGCATGATGATTAGGCAGATTTTCATACAGGTTTGGGAATACCTGGGCTGCTATAAGGTTCAGAGCTCAATAGGCTATTAATAGGTGTTTACATAGCCACGTTTGAATGACATACAGGGGAATGGTTGGCCAAATTCTTGCAGGGTATAAAATGAGAAAACACCATGTGTCCATGTAGCTCTATTGATTTCAATGCAGTTGGGCCAATTTGCACAGGCTGAGAATAAGGACTGGATAATAGGAAGACTAATGCCGTAAACTCTAACCTTGTGGTATTAGATTTCAGTTTGTCCAAATGGCATAGGCTGTTCCACTTGCATTTCTAGCAGCACGCTTTTACCTGACCCAGCCTGTGTAAACAGCACAGCCAAGTAGCTCCAGTGCTCGGCTGCCTTTATGTACTAGTGAAAGTAATGACGCCTAGTTTGTAGTATTATTATTTTATGACATCAGCATAGTATGACATTTTCTCAAGGGCAGACCATATCCCTTGCCCTCCTCCATATTGGCAGCCATCACTAATTGACTGTGAAAGTGGAGAATTCAATGGTTTAAGGTGATCTCTTTTCTGAACTCCAAAACAGTTTGTGGATGGAAATCAGCTGAAGCAAAACATTGGTTCAATTACACTGTCAAGGGATATAGCTCCTGTACAACAAAGTGGTAAACACTTAAAGGAGCCAATCCACTACTATGTATCACTGATATTGTCGTTCTATTTCAGATGTGGGAATCATGTGAATTAATAAAAGCCAACACTGACATCACTTAACTAAAAAAAGCCATGGTGAGCTTCTGTTGCTGTGAGGAATGAGTGCTACATGTTTGGTCTGGATAACACCCCAGCACCATTGCTCATGACAGTTAGCGACTTCCCCTATCAAACCGAGGGTACCCTGTCATTCTCTGAGAATAAGACAGTCAGTTTTGTCCTTGACTTTATATCAAAGGACTAAATTGTAGTCTTCTTACTTAGGTCAAACAAAACTTTCTCATCTCGTTTCCTTCATTGGTCTATTCAGGGCACAAAGCACTGCCTAGTATGAATAAAGAAGAGAGTCTACTTATGCATTCAGTGTCCATGCACCTCTGACTGTGTGTTTTTTACTGTGTAATAATTGATGACATCTTCCAAAGACAGCCTAAAGGACAGGTACATAAACTGTAAGAATCCAAACGGACGTACCTTAAATAGGATCTCATGGTGCTTAGACTATTCCCACTGAACCTTAATTACTGTAGAATATTTACCTTTGCTTATAAGGGCAAGAGCTGGTTTATCAGATATGGATGAGACTATTTAACAACAATTTACTATGGCTCAAGCACACTGTGGACTTATCTTCTTGTCAGTTGAATAGTACCTAGTGGAAATTAAAGCTGCATGCTTTCTCATCACTGAGGAAAAGATTTAGCATCTGTTGATCATGCTGGAACGGTTAGTTGTTTCTTTAGCTTGGGGAAAGAAATGAAGTGTCTTCTAGCTTGTGCAGTTAATCCAGAGCTCAGCATTTTAACATTCTGTTCATCCACCACAGAAATTAATTGGACCTTGATCCTGAAGATAAGGGTAGAAAACATTGGTTAGGCATTATGTTAAACTACTTTGTAGAGCAAATCAAATATACAGGTGATAGGATGCCCATATTTTAAGTTGTTTCATACCTTCCAAATCTAACATAATCTCTTCTGTAGAAAGTTCATCTGCGATATAACAGTGTAGGGAACAATGGTGCAACAAATGTCCTTACCTCAAAATGTCAAAGGACATAACATCAGCAGCCACAGCCAGGAATAAACATAAAAAGATGAAGAAAAAATATTTAAAAAAGCTTTTGATGTTTCTAAAGAAGACCTAGAGATTTCTAGAAAGTTTGTAGCACAGGCTGTTGTAGTAGGCAGCATCTTCATACAGAAGAACTACAGGAATTTTTGGATTTGTTTTTTAGAGACTCACTCTTCTTTTGGGAATTGGAAAATTGCTATCTTTTCTCCCAGAGGTGAAGCATGTCTTGATCTAAGACAATATATGAAGAGCTGAGAAGGTCATCAGAGCTCCATAAAATGAGTTGTTTTATCACATATGAAGGGAAAAGTTATGACTGATTTCGGGGGCAACAGTCAATGACATATAGTTTTTATTTTGAAACGTAAAGGAAAATCGAATACGAATTACTATTCCTAATGAGTTACTCACAAGGTAAGAATTCCATACCANTAATTCAATCTGGAGACTCCAGAAAATTACTGGAACCCTCACGTGTATAAACTGCTAAAATCTCAGATTGACAGTCTCTGAACTTGTGCTCATCCACATGCCACTGCAGACACCACAGGGCGTGGGGAAGGTAAACAGCCTTAGTTTGCTTGACTGGCAAAAGCATAAGCAGAGATTTTGCCAAGTGATAGCTATTTGAACTATCTTCAGTGAAATGAACTGTTTGTTTGGATCACGTAAATATTCTAAACTGGATTTCACTTGCAGGTCAGATAATTCCCAGCCATTTCACAGTCAAAGAAACTTTGCCCATAAATACCAAAGGATCCATCTTCTGGATAATAAATGAACTTAAAACAAAGAGCTATACAGTGAATAACTGAAACAAACAAACAAACAAAAATCCTTGCCTGTAACCCCAATTCCAAATGCAACTTCTCTTTGCTGGTGAAGTAGTCCAAAGTCAAGATAGAAACTTGGACCTGAATTTCCAGCAAAGAACTGCCTAGAAATTGAGAAAATAAGCCTTTCATAAAGAAGTTTAGCTTAGGGCATTGATTAAGCATTTTTTTCTGATTTCTTTCACTTCACTCCCAGCTTCTAGTTGTGACCAGAGGCATAATTATTGTAATTAAGTCTGGTTATTGGATCCAACCCAAGATGTAAGAGGGTATACCATGTATAAATATATAGTTCTTCTTAATTGTCTTCTACTTAAGAATTTCAAGGTGCTTTAAATTTAATTTCACAGCTCTTTTGTGAAATGACTATTATAATCTGAGTTGGACAAATAAAGAAACTGAGGTAGAGACACGATTTATGTATGGTCGCAACGGAGATATGAAATAAATCAAACACTGGAAATGAGCTTCTTATCATATAGACTTGTCCTTGTTCTTTTTCCATTAGCACAGCTATTTTCTCAAATTTTCAGCTCATCACCAACAGATTAAAGTGATTTGGGGAATCATCCAAGTTTCTAGACGTGATTTCCAACTAAAGCAGAGACAATAAATGTAATGAGGCCAAACTTCTACCAACACTCAAAATCAGCATTGAACTTACTCAGGAAGGAGGTGACACCTGGAGAAATCTGACCACAGATGAGAAAAATAAATAAAGTACCAGAATGGAAAGGAGAACCTGACCAGAGATAAATGATTCCTCTCTTGAGATGTGTTTTTGTTTTATCACAGTGACCTTTCAGAGAGAAGATGAAGCCAGCCTCAGGTAAAAAGAAATAGCCACATTTCATCTACAGTTAGCCTTTGTGACCTCTGAACTCTGCTTTTCTATCTGAACCTATTTCCATGCACCATTTCTCCTCACCATAGATAAGAGACATCCAAGTGCCAGAAAGAAACTTTCACACAAAGGTTAGCAAATAAGCATGACTACTCTTTAATTTGGGTTTTTTAAATTATCTTGATTTTTAAAATATCTTGCGTGACACAAGAATCTGATTAACTGTGCAGAAGAGATCAAGCCTCCTCACACACTGCATGCTCAAGAGCTACTTTTAAATATGAGTTTCTGTGCATACATGTGTACGTGTGTAAGTGCATATGCACACATGCGTGTATGCAGGTGTGCATGGTATATCTCATTATCGTATCATCACTCTTCAGCTATCTCTAACACAAGAGCCAAGGGGTTTGGGAGCACACACAAAAAAAGAGAGATTTCTAAGAGAGGAGGAGATTGGGCTGGGGTCATCTGAAAGGGTAATTATTGTTAAATGTCAGGTTAACTCTGAAGGCCTCAGCTCATCCAGCTGAGAGCAGATTAGCCCAGATGGAGACATTTTCAACACGGTTCTGTCTGACCAATCAGCGACAGCTGGGATTAGCCAAATACCTTCTCTCATCTGCTTGCTCACAGAAAGGTCAGTTTCTGCTCATTGCTTCCCTTTTAAGATGTGCCTTTTTTTTTTTTTTTTTTTTTTTTTTTTTTTTTTGGCACATCTGTGGAGGAAAACAGGGGCCTTTTTTCACCAAATATAATATTNGTCCTTTTATCAGCAAATTAAATATTCAACATCTGAAACCCACTTTTTTTGAGAATCAACTTCATTCACTTTCAAGAGCACTTTTATCTTTTCTTTTCTTTTTTTTTTTTAATGCTGCATACAGATAGATAAAATATATATGTAGCTATCAGACGCTCAGTTTGTGCAAAGTGATGTTGCTTCATGGACTTCACCAGAGGTGTATTGATTTCCACCCACAGAGAATTCGGCCTGATATTTCAGCATCATTGCGTGACAGCTATAGGACACGGATGGTTTTTCCTTGTTCTTTTCTTGTTTTGCCTTCCCTTCTAAAAAGAAGTCTTTGGTAATTTTATTCTCAGCATTCATCTATTTAAGA
>VXAL01001156.1:32027-43698 GCA_013399475.1 Chauna torquata | reverse complement strand
AGCCCCACTACCAACAAGTTAAAGCAAAACAAAAATAAAGAACTCTCCCTCAAACCAACCCTGGAGTACTTTAAAAACTAATCGTCTTTTATGTACAGCCTCTTTTCCCAGACAGCTTAAATAAGTGCAAACATAAAACTCAGTGATAAAAGGAAGGGAAACTGAAACAAAAATCACCCTCAGAATGTGTTTCCCAGTAATTTGACTTGGATCCCTAGAAAGTTCTTTCACATCTTAATTATTTTTACTAAGAGGGAGATCCCTTCTCCTCTTCTTGTAAATTTTGTTTCTGGATTTCTGATGCAGGTTTCAGGCAAACATAACAGCAAAACTATCTGAAAATTTTACTGGCTTGAGTGCCACACTAAGATACCTATGTAACAGTCTGGTAGCATAAAGGGACCTTTAAAAAGGGGAGAGTCACATTTACATCCACTCTGAGTTTTTTTTTTTTCTTTCCATTTCTAGGGCTCTGTAAAAAGGCTTCAGTGTGAAAGAACATTAGACTTTACATGAATTATCGTAGTGAGGGCCTGATCCTGATGACTGATAATGTTTTGCTATTGATTTTTCAAGCAAAGTGACCCAACCTGGGAAGAAATGGAATATTTCCTACAAGGGCAGAAATGCTTTCCACTACCGAGGTAACTCGGTGTACAAATTAGAGGGAGTACATTTATATTCTGCCTGAGGTTCTGGGTACCAAACAGGAGCAGCTGCTCAGGGTTTTTGCGTTAGCAGAACAAAGCCTGGAGAAAAGGGATGAGAAACTTGAAGACGAAATGGAGAAATGGATCACTGGAAAACCATTTCTGAACACAAGGTGAATGAAAATATGGGTTAGCATGCAAAAGGAAGCTGGAGAAGTGCTCACGCTTAGGATATTTATAGTGGAACTAGAGAAGAACTTGTAAGACAAGCTGACAGACAACCAGGCAAAGGGACTGACCAAGCAAGTCATTTATCAAGTCTTTTGCTTTTGCAGTTCCAAGAAACACCCAAGTTCCTCTGATCTGGACTGAAACTAGAGCCCAAAACACATAAGTAATGAAATAAGCCTACCAGGCTGGAACAGCAGGAATAATTCAGGGAAAATCTAAGGTGAACTGCAGTCTAAGTGTATTCTTCAGAGATATGAAATGCATGGGTAAAATCTCAGTAATTGTTGTGAGCTACATCGTGTCCTTGGAGACAGACCCATCCAGCAGCACAAAAAAAATGGAAGATCCAAAACTTTCCTTCTTCACAGGGTGTCCAGACTTCGAGTCCAGATACGGGCAGAAATATGTGCTGTGAACAGATACCGTAATGGAGCAGTGGCTGTACTCTGATCCATGAGGTTGCACCTACTCATCCCATCTTCTTCTAGTTTAAAAGAAAAGGACTATTATTATAATATTAATGGGAAAGGATAAGTGAATAGCTCAAATTTACATAGTAGGTTAACAGCAAGTCCTGATTTCCCTTATCAATTCCTTTTTGGCCAATGAATGTCACTGATTCTCTGTCTGCCACAACACAGTGGTTCCTTTTGCAGCATATATCCTTCACTCAAGCAGGTATCAAAATCGATTATTATTTCAATCAAATAGCCCTGCCCATCATCACTACAAATTAAATGGAATGACTATGCAAGTTGAAACCATTTATTCATTTAAAACACATGTCCACCGTTGCTATATCTGCCAAGACTTTGAGCTCTACCATCCATTTCTATCGAGATGCAGTTGGGCTTCCTACTTCTTCCTCACATATAAGGGCTCTAAAAAGCATTGATAACCTGTGAATAATGCTAAGCTTTTACTGTTCAAGCATTCCCACATAACAAACTCTATTGTATTATAATGATACAGGATTGTTTCTATGGCAAATATAATTTTATTCCTGGTCATTTTATAGACAGGAACAGAAAAGCAAAGGGTGAAATTATTTGCTCAATGGAAAATAGTAGGTCAGTAGCAGATTTCAGAGGAGAACCCAGGTGTCTGGAATCGTAGGCTACTTGCCTACCCACTGGACCACACTAATTCCCAAGAAGAGCTCAGCCTTGTTATTTTCAAGCTCACTGTCCTACACAGCTGCTCTTGCACTTCTTATACTGTGCTTCTAGGAAATTAACATATTTAACAACATGTCACATACAAAAAATAAATGTCTTTGATAATCATTTGAATCAGACATACAGGGAAACCAAACATTCTTTTTAGTATTCAGAGCAAAGCATCTTGTCAAAGATCTATTCAAAATATAACAGCTTTTTTATGTAACTCTATTAATTTAATAAGCCACCATTTCAATAGCATGGAATTTCTTTCCCAGAATCCTACCAAAAAAAAAACTGAGAAAGCTTTTAGTAAACTTGGAAAGTGAGGAACCCAAGTTAATCTGAATGTCAGACCCAAAAATGCAAAAAGCAAATCGGTTTATGCATGAATCAAGTAGACTCATACTTGGAACTAAATTCTAACCTATATTTGTTTTTTGCCTCATGTACACTAAAATTTATTCTCTCTATATATAGACATATAGATATATCTCAAGTCAAGCAGAGAAGATTCAGTGAGGTTATGAAAATAAGAATCCACAGGAAACAGCTGAGCTCAATTCTGTTTTCCAAACCTCCCAAGTTGTAAAGATGTTTAACAAAATTCATGTTAATTTACTGCAGAGTTAATTTAATAAATGAAAGTATTTGAGCAACTGACCTTCTTAGTACAAATATAAATCATGGTATTTGAATTCACGTGGAGCAGGAACAGACTCCACCACAGAATATTTATGAAAGTGTAGAATGAACTTTGGGGTGCAAGTTGCAATTGGACTGTAGTTGTGTTTGAGTCATACCCTGTGCTGCACATTTGTCTTGCCCAGGATATACTTCTAGTCCTACTCAGTGCATATGCAAATTCAGTTTGCATTTATGCAAACTTGTAATCTCACAGGTTTGTGTTCCCTCTTAGCCCAGTTTGACTTAATTCATGTGAATATATGGCCAGGATGAGCCAGTTGCTTGTTCTCAATTCTGCAGATGGGTCTGTCCAAGCCTCGGTTCAAACCTGTCACGACTGGAGTCCTCTAACAGAGGACACTCTAACTCAATTTGCTGACAAGTCATTCCCAAAAGTAATACTCTAGTTCAAGAGTGCAAAGCGGAGCAGAGTTTTACACCTCACTCCATATCTAACCTAACCCCACTATGATCTTTCATGCATTTTGAGACATTTTGAGCCAAGGTGTCCTTTGCCTCAGTGGTTTTATAGCTGCTGGAAATTGTCCTGCAGTATTCTGGTCTCACCTGGTTGGATAAACTCATCTCCTACACGCCTCTTGTGCTGCACAAAGGGGTAAGGTTTCAGAATTTGGTCTCCGGCAACTGTTGAGCATTTCAACAGCTGCGATGCCTTCTTATGAGTGCCATGGAATGGCGTGAGGATGACTGATCTACTGACACACCACACAGTTTATGTCTCTATCATCAGTGCAGGCCAAAACCCAAGTGAGTTTATCCACATTTTTTATTTACCATCATCAAACCGATTCTACTGTATAAGAGCAAGTCATGATTTAAAACTGTTTTTTATTTCTTTTAATAATTCTTCAGCTGAATTGATTTTATTTGGGAAACTGAAGACGTACCGTGAAAAAAACTTCACAGTTTACCCACAAAGTAACCAAAGAGAAACATCTCCACATGGTCAAGCTTGGTTCTTTCAATCCATAAAGATAGATATTTTTAATCTAGGCTCTAAATATCCTCAAACTACCACACTTCATGAGGAAGCTGAAGAAGAAGTATAAAGTAGTTATAAAATGGACATTATCATTTCAAAAGTAGACTTAAAACATAATCCAGGATCTTCCTGTTCATGGAATTATATTAGAATAACAGCCCGATGAATCAGAATTAACCAAATATGATTCAAATGGAAAGTGTTTTCTGTGCAAGAACTTTATACCTTGGTGTATCTAGAAGATGGCATCTTAGCCGTCTAAACCAAAAGTCTCCTAGTACTAAACAGTTAATATTTATAGGTAACTTTGCAATCATTACTATCAACAGAGAATAAGCTACAATAATCCGATTGCCATCACTTTAACCAAAGCCCGTGTCGTAAACCTTGTAATTTTCTGCTGTCATGCTCAGGCACTTTCAACACATTTAAATTAGAAAGGACTATGCTAATTTTGCTTCATAGCCAGGGTAATTGTTGTAAGACATAATTATCTTTTTTTTTTAAAGGATCATTTTATTCTCCAGAGTTGTTTAAATTCAGTCTCAGTTACTGCTCGTCCTTTCATCCCTACACTGCATTCTGGCTCCCACCTCCATTAAATTATTCCTTTCATCTTCGTTAGCTGAAGACAACTTAACTCTCCTTTCTGATGGACATTTCAGGCCTTGGCATAACTCTGTTAAAAGCGGGAAAGTATGCTAAGGACAAATATAGTTCTTTGTTTCCTTCTGACCTTCCTGAAGAGTCCTCAGAAGGTTTGACATGTAAAGTCATCTTTGATGCCAATTTGAAGTTATAGCTCAGCATTCATCCTTCTTGAGTATTGATGCATCAGAGCTTTGCCCTTATAAAAGAGGCAGAGTTTAAGCTTGATAATACTGCAGAACAACTACAAAGAGAAAATGTGGACTTTCCACCACAATAAAGTCCACCAGGCAGTGCACTCCCTTTAACTCATGTACAAAACTTTTAGGCCAGGAGAGCAGTAGAATCTGCAGTAGCAAGTATAATGCGTAGTCCGTAAGTTCAGCCAGCAGATGGGTGAAACCACTGATTGGTTAAGTCCACTCTAGCACCTGCTTAAGCCATTGGCAGGCACTACAAATGGGAGCTGCCTTACAAACCAACTGCCTTGTGCTGCTGCTGAGAATATCGTATGGCATGTCCTTACAGCAAGAAGTAAATCAACTGCTCCCTTGTTATCAGGGCACCGGGAGTCAGAGCTAAAGGAAACAGTCCTGAATGAAAATAACAGTGATACTAGTTACTGATTAGATGCTGGGAACTGAATGGAGGCATTGTTTGCAGTCCAGGTGGACTGACATTGGCACCATGGCATCTTCTGATGCCAAGTGGAAGACCTGAGCACAAAAAAAGAGAAACATTTAGGCTTGATGCCAGCAGACCTTGGCATGTCATACACTCTTCAGAGCATGTCAGCAAGTCAGTTCCTGGGCATGTTAAAAGGTGTACCTCAGTAATTGAGAATCTGATGCCTCATCAGAGCTTCAAATATCTCCTTTGGGGTTGTTCTAAAGAGTTTACAGTAGACAGCTTTTTCTTTGCCTTACGTGTTTTTTCTTTGCTAGAAGTTCGCTAGTGTATCAGGGAAGAAAAGGGAAGAAATTTGTAGCAACAAAGGTTCAGGTCTGTTATAGCAGTGGCTGTTACCACACATCAGTTGTCGCACATAGGGCTCATTAAGGAATGTGATCTCTTTACTGCTATAGTAAAGAAGCAGTGCGGTTACCTGGTTTTAGGGTTAATCTCTTCTCCCTCTGTCTGTGGAACAAAAGGTTGTTTGGGGGAGTTTACAGTGGCAAAACTTCTTGCCCGATTCTTTAGCATACACCTACATAACCTGATTTGCAGATGTACAACACAACTGACAGTGTTCCTGTCCCAGTGATAACCCCACTGCTTATTTTTCTGGCCTCACTGTCACCTTCTCATGTCTTTTTATACCTCTGTGTTTTCTAATGAAAAAATGTCTCCACAGCCTTTATTCTGTTTTATTTCTGTTCTGTTCTGTGTATGTTTCCACACTGTCCTTGTCACCATTGCATCTGAACATTTTCTCGTTATCAGCATGACTATGATTTACTTCATGCAGTTTGTTCTTCCATCCTCTCGCTAAGGGAAGATATTTGAGCAGTAGAATGGACTCAGAGTTCCTTGTATTATCAGCCATCAATTCTGCTTGCCTATAATGAAATAATAACCAGATAATTACTAATTAAATTGGTAATAGTCAAATCTGGTTGTATTGTTCAAATCTGGTAATATTGTTATACAGCTAATAAATACCTATTACAGAAATCTTCTTTTGATTGCATTAAGGTGAATTCCATTGATTTCCCTAGAATGACTGGATCTTCACAAAAGAACCAAATTGGGCTCTTTAACCGTCTTTCCCTTACCGCAGAGAGACATTCCAAAGGGTATGCCTATGGGTGTACTTGAGAGAACTACAGGGCCCTTTACCGTCTCTCCATGTTAGCAATCAGCTGAAGAAGGAACCAGGATCTTCAGTCCCTGCAGTTTGGTTTCTTGGCCACATTTACACAGAGCTTAAATTCTTGAATGGGGAGAACAACAAAGATTAGTTGCCTAAATGACAAAGTAAAACATCTCGGGATATTCATCCATGGCAACATTGGCTGGGAAAGAGAATACTAATGAAGGAGAATGTTTCTAATTAGGAGCCTCTAACAGTGTCCTGGGACAAACAAGAAGTGAAAATCATCTCACTGGAAGCTCTGAACTCAGATGTTTTGTTTACGCACACGCACATGTGTATACATGCACTCACACACAGACTTCATTTTCAAGTGCCACAAGTCATTTATATCACTGTTAATGACTCTGACGAGTTACACATGCAGTTGCTGCTCCAGGCTCTGTGTCTCCGTGTTCATATGGCATTAGGGGTTAACTTAATTCCTTCTGCAGTTGTCATGCTGAAAATGCCTAGGGTTAAGCAGAGATGGCTGGGACCAGGCAGAAGTACTGGATCCTTTAATGCTGAACTGAGCAGCAGACCTTGTCATCTGCTCAGTCACAACCACTGTTTGGAAGTGCTTGCAGAAAGCCAGGCCTCATATTAACGTTCAGCACTTATTCCTCTGCTCAGCAGGAACAGCTGAGGTTGTTGTGGTTACTGGTAAACTTGGACTTCTCATGAAAAATAGGAAAAGATTTTACAGCAGCCATTAAAAGTTCAATCAGAACTGCAGTGGCCAGAAAATATAGTCTCATGGCAACATTCCTCTTCCAGAAAACTTTCTTCTTTATTCTGGAGAAAGTATCAGGTTCTGTTCTCCTTCAATCAACACTGAGTCACCCATTGTAAGACAAAAGTCTTCAGAGGGACAAGCGGGCTGAGCAAGCCGTAAGTCACAGCAGAGGTGTGTAACAGGAGACGGCCGTATTTTCTCCCATCCGAACTCCTCCCTTCCTCTCTTCCACCCCACCTTGATCCCCAGTGCTCTGTTATGCCAGGGCACCCGGGGAGTGTCTGTTTATGGACATTCGTCAGGCAGCAAATAATCCCTCATGTTATTTGTAAGTATGGCATTTTCAAGAGGTATTCTGGGTTGTTTAACAACACGCAGTGTTTTTGTAGCTGCAGAAAAGGTCCTATGGGCTATTAAGCAATCATTTATTGGTTAAATATCTCCGTTCTCAGTAATGAATTGCTATTTTGTAAGAACAAACATTTCCTTTCATTTTAATTTTCGGATTTTGAGGTCGCAATGGTGTGTGCTCTGGAGAGGGAATAAAGTCTGGGACCATGACATTAATACACTCCCAACTTTTATTTCCTTTGCCAACTGCGACTAGACCTCCAGTACATTAATTTCCTCGCTTTTCTTGAGGCCTCCAGCATCTCAAGGAGAAATGTGTGTGGCTTCACTACTCCTCTTGTGCTTAACTCACTTATCACTGATTTTTACCTATGGTGAGATAAACATCGAATTCCTTTAATTGGGTGCTACAGTCTCTGCCCGTACAGATTCCTGACCATAGAACAGCCATGAGGTTGATTTGCTTTATTGTTGTTAGTTTTATGTTGTTGGTGTTTTGTTGTTTTTTTTTTCCCCCCCCCCCCCCCTTTTTTTTAATTGAAGAATTACAGTCTTGGATTGATGATTTTGGGAAATTTATTCCCTTTTTTGTTCTGCCACAGTGACTAGTACTGATTTTGCAAAAGTGTCAAGAATAAATAATGTTTTTCAGTACATTTTTTTCACTTTACTCAAGAATATGTCTATGAGAATGAAGGAATGAAGCTTCTGTAACGTCTACAATCTTTCTTTTCTCTTAGAAGAGCTTGGAACTGCCCCAGTATTAGTAATTCTGATTTTTTTTACCCCAGTGGACTTCATGTCTTGCAGCTTTCCAGGGGCACCTCAGACTGTTTTGTTGACTCAAACAAAGTATGTTTAGCATCATGCTGCAGGTGGGAAACCTGAGGCGTGAAGATTTGAAGTGCTGGAGGCCACATGGCTGACAAGGGAACATGACTGAGCAGAGGCTGGATCCATGGCCCAGTGTCAGACCCAACACAGTATGGATGAGTAAACAGAACCAATATGAGACCTGGATAAGGACCGTGTTCCCAGCCTCTCCTCAACCCCTGAAGTTATGATCTAGTTTTATATATTTTGCAATGAATGGGATCATTAAAAAGATTAAGGAAAATATGGTCGAATGGGCAAAGCAGGTAGCTTTGATTCTATCCCTGGCTCTACCACTTAGTTCCTGGGGTGGCCTCTGGCAAGTCTCTTTCTCTTTTTTCTCGCTCAGACTGTTAATTCACAGTCTCTTTTTTGCCTGAAGGCACAGTGGGGCAGTGACAGTCTCTGCAAAATGTTAGTCCAGTTCCTAGCATGATGGCTCACTGCATAGAGCAAAAACTATGAGGCACAACCATAATATTATTTTTATTCTACTATTCATTACACTCCCTGTGAGTGCCGTTGCAGCCCTTCATTACTGTTTTTACAGAAAAATGAGGAAACATGTTCTGGACTATGCACTGGGCTTAGAGCTATGTATTTGCAATTTGCTGGGCTGGAAGGAATAGTTAAGGCAGATGTTACACATACATGAATATTAGTCCAGTAGTCACTGCTATTAAAGCCCACTTTATCTCTAGGGAAAAAAAAAAAAAGTGAGTCAAATTTGATATAATTCCTGCTAGAGTCAGTGTAACTGAGCAGGGTCTTTGGCGAACCTACATACTTGTGCATGCCCATGCTTTAGTGTCATACACAAGGGCAGAGCAAGAAAGCACAGCAGAGGACAGTAGCAGTTCCATTGCTTCAAAGAAATCCAGTGCTGAGGCCACAAGGGCTGTATATAAAGGACAAAGTGGAGTAACTCAAGGTTGATACCTGCATAAAAGTGAGGCATCTCCAGTTCAAGAGAAGAGCACCAGTGTGAATGAGGTATGTCTCATCCTGCTGGTTTCCAACCAAATTACCTCCAGTATCCCATTAAAGCAGCTGTAGTAACAATATGAACTTTAGTGCTTGCCACATTAATAACTACAAAGAGCAGATTAAAAGCCCTTAGCAAATGGTACCAACACCATTCCCACCTCTCCCCTGTACATGTGGTTCTGGAGCCCAGGTGCAGTCAGACTGCAGTCTTTGCCAGGTCCTGGGTGCACACAGCCTCTCTGTGCAAGCACAGTTGGGTCAGAAAGCATTGCGGCAGTCACTGTGAAGGAATGATCTCCTAGTCATCAGCTACCAGCAGGACCTCACACTTTGGAGAAGCCTGCACCTAGATGAGCCCTTAATAGCCATTTGCAAATCCAGAGTAAATAGACCGATGGAGCTGTGTAGAGCTGGCACTACCTTAACTCACTGGTTGTTTACTCAAAAGTTATTTTGCTGTGCAAACGAGCGTCAGGAAGACCACCTATTGATTCACTTTCCTCCCTCTAGACACTTACAATCTATCAAGCATAGAGAGCAAAAGAGAGAGCAAAAGGGAGCGAATGGATGTTCTGTGGCACAGCAGAAGTTGCATCATTTGCATGCCGCAGAGAAATGCTTCTGCCTTGCTCGGCAAGGGACGTTTCCCTGCTTATGGGCAACACATCAGAATAAATCATCTTTCTCCTGATTAAGTCATAGGAAGGGGCAAGAGCTGGTTCCAGCCTCCCCACTTCGATTTAACCTCAATGGGTTAACTTCATAAAACTGCAGCTCTTTATTCCAGCCTGCGATTTCCCATCATACTTTAGGACCAGCGAACCGTCCCTTCATTGATGGCACCTTTTGGCTTCACAATAGAAGCCAATTTGTTAGAATTCTTCACAGGTCAGGGGCTGCGTGAAGATGTGGAGGGCGCAGCAGTGGCCGCTCGAAAATGAAGTTGTATTCGCTTGGCAAATTATACGTCTGCTGCACTTTATGGGCCTTGATTTCCTTTCCCCTTTTCCTTTCCCTCTCCCTTTCCACCCCCTCCTTTCAGCCCCTCCCTTATCCTCTCTTTCATTTTTTTTAAGTCGGAGAAGCGTGTATGTGAGCTATCGTCACATATCCAGTTAATGTAGGTTAATAGATTGATTCCAGTGACACGGATCATAATGAACAGTAAATTGTTTTATCTCTTAAGTCTTATTTGGTCAGCCAGGAAAACATATGAGGTAATATGGCTTGGACTAAATGGACCGTATAATAGATCTCCCTCTAAAGAATAAGGACAGGGGTGACAGCGCCTCTTATGATTAATGAAAATAATAATGGTCCTGAAATTGAAATTTTTCTAATTTTTTTTTCCTTCTTCTCTCTTGGCTGCCACCAAAAACTTCAGCCAGCAGATGATTTGTGCACAATAACCACCTCTGACTTCTTCCTCAACTCCTAGTACAAGTTTGGGGAGTGCTGGGGAGGGGGAGTTGAAGAAGGATGGATGGTTGCCTATGTTCCTAAGAGCTTGGCGCAGCAGCAGAGTATCATATAAACACAGACCATTCCCTTTTAACCTGGGGTTTGAAGCAGATGCTTTCAGATACTCATAACTTGCCCAAACATGGGATTTCCAAAAGTGTCCAAGGGAGTTGAGACTGGAATATCCACTTCATTAAGGTGCTTTGGAAATACCAGGTCTTAAACATTCAGACACATCCACTCTTTCATTTATGTAGGAGGCCTTTCCTTTATTACTTGTGTGCAGCATTCAGAATGATTTGTCGTTATTAATGAATATTTACACTTGTTCAGTGTCAGTGCTGCTTGCCATAACAAATGTATAAGAATGTTAGTTCTCTGGGTGAAGAATCAGGTTTGGGCAGAATCAGACCTCGTACAGAGCAGTTAAAACAGTTTTGTTGTTGTTGTTGTTGTTGTTGGTTGGTTGTTTTTGTAGGGGTTGACCATTTGGCTAAAAAGAGCTTTCAAATAAGACCTATGAGCATTTATCTTGAATAGCACCAGATGACCAGACAGACAACATGAGAATTCTGTCACTCATAGATGGATAATCTTTATCTAAATACTATTAATAAGAATGGGGGAAACAAATCCAAATGGGAGCAGTATGGTATGTGCACAAGTATCAAACATTACAACATAGGATGACCAGATTCAGTGGCACTGGAGAACATCTGTGAGTGTGTGTGCATGTGTAATTCCCTTGTCTCTTCCAGTAAAGCCATACATGAACAGCAGTACAGCACTGAATATAAATTTAATCCTCAGTCCTTCCTCCAGCAAATTCATATAAAATAAAACAAAAATGAGGATCTTGAGAACTGTTGCATGGAGCATCTTCCTATATGAGCATGACTATATGAATCAGTGTTCATACGGCCATTTACAGCCAGATCTGGATTTTGCACCCACTCACTACTTTTTACAGTGCTTATCTTTCTTTTTCTTTCTTTCTTTCTTTTTTTTTTTCTTTTAAACTTAATTCTG
>VXAL01001156.1:7572-20276 GCA_013399475.1 Chauna torquata | reverse complement strand
GCTTGTCCTTTAAAAGGAAGTCTTTCATTTAGCAGTGACTGTATAATTTAGATGAATGGGGGGAGCCACGTAAAATTATACTTACAAAAATTTAAGCAGACTCTNAATTATTTGAATAGTTCTATTATCTGTCCTTAACTGAAACGTACAGTGCCTGTCCTAGTTCCTCAAAAAGCTTGTTAATATGCAATCACCTAGTACAACTGCTAAGTTTTTAAAGGTCACCTATGTTTTATTCATAAAGGGTGGTTTTCTGGAGGGAAAAAGGTTACAGTGTCATGTAATATCATATTCTGATAGAGGCTCAGCTTCAAAAATGTATTTCCTTATAGTCTGTAGTGCAAAAAGGTAGATTTGTTTGGGGGCTCTTAGTTTGACTGAGACCTGCTGTGTTCCACAAAATGTTTGCTAGATGGGAGCAGCATATCATTTTTCAGACATATTTCAAATGTTTAGACGTTACTGGTGTTTCTCTTGTTTCCTTGCTAGCCCAGTTTCAGGACAAGAGTTCAAATGGCCTGGTTGCATTTGTTTATTTACATTTAAAACACTATTTTAAAAGATGGTAGCAGGAGCCTGTGAATAAATGTTGTGACTAAAATTCAGCGTAAACGTAGTGCAGTGGGAAAAGCACAAGCCCCAAAACGATGGGTGAATGCGCAAGCTGTGACGTCGAAGTCTGGCCTGACAAATGCTTCGTTGGTAGGGCTTCTTATATCTGCTCTGTGACATTGGAATATAGAGTGTGCATAGATAGCTTTATGTTTCACAGGGCCCTGCATCTTTCATAATATGTTAAGTATTCAACTTTCATCTGAGAATAAATTCCCAGGTCAGTGCTTCTGCCAACTTACGCCTTAGATGGCAACTGGTGCCTTTGTTCTAGAAAAAAGTTCTGTCCCTAAGGGACAGAGCAGAAAACTATACCGTACTTCACCTTGGACCCAGGCTAAAGTCTGGTCTCCAAACTTTTTAAGCTGTAGCGAAGTTTCTATCTGGACAAAGATTCAAGCTTCTGCATTAAGGCTACCTCAGTCAAAAGACCAAAAACAGATTCTGCAGAAATACTGATCCGTAAGACGTAGAAATAAGGTTTATGGTGTCACCAATACATATGCAACACCTTTTGGGGAGGTGTGTGATGGAGGGACATTTTATGTATTTGTCCAAGTGTCCCATATTTAGTTAGCTAGCTGGTATATGCCTTCCCCAGGGAAGCACTCACAGAGAGGAATGAATTTGTTTTTTTTATGGATTTCTGTTTGCCACAAAATGGGTGGTAAGGCTCACCATTAGAAGCAGTTCATATAGAGAATGTGACCCGAGAGAGTTAATTGGCCTGTTTCAATGAAAAGCTCCCAATTTGACAGTTCCAGCACTACTGGCAAGGGTGCCAAATTCAGTGAGGTTACAAAAATAAATGTGAACCCTTCAAAACACTTGAAACACAGGCAATTGATGGAATAAAACCATTTTGCTTAGGACAGAGTAAGCTGACTGTTGTTATTCACTCTGTCTCCAGCTGAACTCAGAGCTAAAAGCCACTTTACTTGCTGATCTGTGGATCTGCTGTATTATTAGCATTTTATTCAATTTTGGGAAACGTGACTTTGCATTCGTAAGTGGATGGTGAGACTCTGCTTTTACCAAATGGACGAGGTCTTTGGAGTTATTAAATTATTGAGGAAACAGTTTGTCCCAATTTTCAGACCTAAGTTGGCTTACTAAACAAATTTCAATGTAAATAAGGTTCTAAATCTATGCATTCATTAGTACTGTTTAACAGCAATGACATTTCTTTGGCAAGAAAGCTTTCTTTGAGAGCCTATTTAGCCTCAGGTCACTTTAGCTGAGGCCCCAGTGGTGAAGACAGAGAGGGGGAAAAAAAGTGTTCATGTCAATAAAGTTTTGTTTTCACTTTTCCTTTAATGGCCCGGTAAAAAACTGTAGTTTGGCAACTGATGGAAAAAGAGGGCCAGAGTAAAGAATGTGTAAGGCAAAATTGTATGGAATCTGGAGAGCAAATAAAGCTTTTTTATTCTGTGTTTTTATTGCCCATACCAGAACATCATCTTAGCAATGACAAAATTGTGTCAGCATGAAGACACAGGCCAAGAAGTGATAGCTTTGATCAGAATCACCCTCTGAGCGTGCACACAGGCAGACACATACACACCCACACTAACCTTGGAGGAGGGGATTGTTTTATAAAACAATAACCTAGTCAGAATTCACCACCCTTTCCCAGTTTGGGCCATCTGAGTCTCACGTGTAATGCAAAGAGTCTAATTTGTTAGAAATCAGTGGCTGCAGAACAGCAAATGAACCCATTTCTCTCACAGAGCTGTGCTCAATGGCGAGTAGCGCGGGTTCATGAAGATCGGTGAGGGAAACATCTCGAAACATCCCTACTACATAGGAAGTCTCCTCATGCTCCACTTAGAGTCTGCATACTCAAGGATTTATGTTTGGAGGATTGCTGTGGTCTCTAAGAGGAATTTCCTATCTCAGAAAGATCCCTGACAGAAAAGTCAGTTATCCTAGGTTTCCAGTGAATGAGAAGTTATTATCACATTTCTTCCTTCCCTAACTTCTGCAGTGTGTGCGTGATATCACTATAATCATTGCAGCCGCCACGTAGCATGCATTACATGCTTTGCAAAACTGCTCTGCCTCTCCAGTTAACTATAAAATTTGAAATACTGTACAAATGGCCACATTTCAGCTCCTTGACTGTGGACTAAGGTAGCCTAGAAAAATAATCTGCTACATATTTCATAAATATACATAGGTAGGAGTGTTTGGGTCATAGGAGAATAAGTCAGTCTTTCTAACATGACCTGGCACTCTGAAATGCTGAACTTCTGTCTCTGTCTCTGTAATACTTGTGTAATCTTTAATTTATTTATCTCTAAAGCACTGCTTTGATATGGAAAAGGGCTATTTGAACTCAGACAAGTAGCAGGAGATTAGAGGCCAGGTCCACACTGAAAATCAGGCGCATATGCTTCATACCTAAAAAAATTTCCTATGTGTAATTTCAACACAAATCTGTTGTTACTGTTCATAAGAATCTTTGTGCATCTGGTCTCAAGCAGCTAACTTTATGGCACATCATTTTTGTAGAACGAGGATTTGAATTCACATCTATCAGGTTCAGACTAGCACATTAATTGCTGGACTAGCCCTCATTTTTCTTATTAGCTAACCTGTTCTGGGGATGGTATTGCTGATTATTAGGGCACCAAGTCCCACAGCATACATGTAGTGTTTGCAGTCAGTCCAGTACCAGGCTGACATCTTCTACCTCTCACCAATGAAAGCAAAAGTATTTCAGGCATGAGGTGCCTGCCTCTTCCCCATGTAAAGTTTTGTTGTCCCTGCATCTTTTCATTTCTCTTCCTGCTAGAGAAGCCAAGTGTAGAGCTTTCTGCCTGCGGTTGGCAAGTGATGAAGGAAAATAAAGTGAATGGAAAGATCTCTCCAAGACTGTTTGTTTCCACTATATTTTCTTTTCTATAACTAATTATTCTGGCTGGACAAAAAATAAAATAGAACACAATAAAGCACAATAAAAAGCTTGATGTGTATTGGATTCTCAAGGTTGCTTGGAGCCAAAACTTCAGGTACATGAAGGGGAAGAAGAAGCAGTCCTCTTCATCCCTCAGCCAAAATATCAACATAGCACTTGCCAGTCATTCTCTGCTGTGATTATCAGATTGGCGTATAAACTGATAATTCCCATCCTCCTCAGAACGGAGCACACATATACTTCAAACAAACTGTTCTCTAGTGCTTGGCTTTATCAGTGACTCAAAACAACAACCGTAAAGCACGTCAGCTAAATTTCCCCCCTAGGCATCGCTGTGCCTCAGGTTTTATGTGCCAGCCTCCAGCAGGTCTAAAGGGAAGGAAGAAGGGAACATTATTTCCAAGCGTTGCTACAAGGCTAACATAGCTCCTTCAGCTTCCTATCACCATTCCTCTCAGAGCTTCTTTTTAGCGACGGCAATGGATGATACCCTGGAAATGATTAGGAGCTTTGTGGTTTGCCACAAATCCAACATTTTTGTCTCTGTCACCCTGGCAGGAATCTCTTCCCTCTCTGACTACAGATTTCTTTTCCCGCCAAAGGACATCAAATTTCTTCAGGTGAGGGAAATGATACAACTCAAATTTATTGAGGGTACACATAGTCTTCTGTGTGTAAAGGAGGAATTCTAAGAATTATAAAAGTAGTTAAAACCTTAATTTTTTTAATTATAGCTACCTGGGACTTTTTAAAACTTTCATGAGAACAGGGAAGAGGGGAGGAAATCCAATAAAAACCTTTGACCTCTGACATTAAATCCCTCAGATATTCCTCCTCTGTGAAGCACCTGTCCAAATACCACAAGAAACATACTTGGATGATATTCTTGATTTAGCTTAAGACACCATGTCTATATGAGAGTTAATGATGAGCTGTCTCAGGAGAACTCTGACTTTGGCCTGCATTGTGACTTTGAGCAGGTTACTTCCATCTGAGACCAATCTTCAGATATATCCCAACTTTTAGCAGAAAAAAAAAACACAACCTGAGGTTCAAATGTGGATATGTATAAGAAAATTTGAGAGAGAAATCCAAACGTGGATCAGGGCTTATCTGCATGCTGTCACATTTCTGACTATACTGGATATCCTCTACTAGCATTATTGCATCTTCTCCTCATTTATCTGACTGTAGAAGACTTAAATCTTTGAGAAATGCTTATTTTCAGATGTGCTCCAGGTTTTCATATGTGCTGAGATCAATAAGATCTGCTGTACCGTAAATGAGCTGTCTGACCGTATCCTATAACATAAAGGGCCACTTACAAGGCACAGCCACACGAAACACACTAACAGCATCTTGTTTAAACATCACATGCTGACCTGTACTTCTGGACTGTTTTCCAGGATAGAAACATTCAGATAAAAATGGATAAATACCTAGATGATTATCTCACACTTACAAATACATTTTCAAACCATTTGTGATTACTTTCTGGTCATTTCCACTTAGGCTTAGGCATTTCAGTGTTACAGCACACACAATTTTTTGTTCTCTGTATATTATTAAAAAAAAAAAAATCTAAAACAGCCCATACTTTTAAAAAATGGGCTTCTATAATATGGCAGAAAACCATTCTGATGAAGATGCTGTTTTAAAATCTGTATTAATTATTATCGTGATAGACATTTCCAAGGAATTTCAATTTCAGAAGCCTCTACAGTCAACTAATAACTTATTAAATATTACTCAGTCATTAAATATCTTCAGTTTAAAAATGAATATTTAGGGGATAGACATCTGGTAATATGTCTTAATCCTATTTTTAGATTAGATCCTCCTAAGAAATTCCCATATGCTTTTCGATAAATCTTGAACCTTACTACTCTTTCTGAATATACTCTGCCTGCTGCTCCATACACACCAGTGCCCAAAAGCTGTACTTAGGGGTCACTTTTAGGTTCAGATTTCACAAGGTAATTGCACTCCCTCATTTTCATCTGTTTTAGCATTAGAACCACAATATGGGAGGAGGTGGAAGGAAAGAAGAGCAGGGGGAGTCTGGCAATAATATGTCCCTATTCATGAAATTACTGCAAACCCACTAAAAGTCAGAATCAAAAAATAACCCTGACATTTATGGAATGCCTATGTGAATCAGTTGTATAGAAAACTGGTCTGTGTGTTGGGACTAACTAATAAATATATGATTAAATTAGTTCCCAGCATTTAAAAAATGCTTGAAATGATCTCTGGTATAAACCAATGGTGGGCGGTGAGTCTCTTTAGCAATGTTCCTAGATTTTAACAGCATTGCTTTATCTAAATATATTTCTTGAGTCACAAACCCTAAAAGGTATAAAATAAAGTAGATTGAGATGGATTAGGTTAATTAATGGCTATGAACTGGCCTTTCACCTCAACAATTGTAGACAAGTTCAACCTAAGAACTTAAATCAGAGTTTGCTGTTCTAAGCTCTAGTAGACATTAATTCACATCATATAATTTGGCAGAGTTGGCCCAGAAATGAACTTGCCATGGATTTGACCCTCCAAGTCAGAGATGGGGCAGCAAACAAAGAAAAAAAAAAAAAAAAAGAAAGAAAATGAAAAGAAAAGAAAACCACAATGTCTCCCAGCTGCTCCCTTGACTTGTGGATAAAATAAGAGCATGTGCTGAGGGTTTACCCACATGGACAGTACATCCTTTTGTGTGGAGATGAACATTGCAGATCCAAAAGGAAAGGCAAAGCACTGTTGGGAGCCATGGGGTACATGGTGAAGTTTCAACCAGAGACTTGGTTTTAGGACTCCTGGCTCCTTTTGGGGAGATTGCACCTTGGCAAGTGTGTGCTTTGAGGTCATACTGATGGACTTGGTGTGTTCACACAGTTTCTCTGTGCTTACAGCACTACAGCAGCACAGAACAAACATCAGCACTTTGCATACACAACCAGGCAGGACACGCAGTATCGGACCAATTTCTCTGCCCTTATTTGCATTCCTGCAGCTCTCCAGGGGGTTGCACACATAGAAATGGAAGAGAAGTAGATAAAATGCATTAATCCCTTTGTTTTGTTTTTATTATCTACCTGGAATTCAGGCATGAAACCACCAGATCATTATTCACTGATAACTGCATAGGCAATAGCAAACTGTTCCACAAATAAATCTTTTGCCTGAATAAAGCAACAGCAGCCGTAATATGCATTTAGTGGATTTATCAGTTTTACATTAAATGCCTTTTATTTGAAAGCACCAATTAATTTCATAGATGCTCCCTTTAGGTCTAGGCAGTGTGGTTTATGGTGGTCTCCTGCCACAGCCGGGTTCACCTGGGGAACACCCAACGTTTACATGTATACGTGAGCATCCACTGTATTTATTTGACTGTAATAAGCGAACATAGCTGATACATAGGAAAAGCAGACATGGGGGCCCATCTGTCTATAACTTTCCCTCCTGGTGCCCCACTCGACCTCCTGTGATGAAGAACATCAGCAGTGGCAGCTTGGCTGCGGGAACCAGCACAATGCTCGCACCAGCAGAGTGGGTTGATATGAATCAGGGAGCTGTGAACAGCTGAGCGGTGGATGGATTTAAGAGAAGTTCTCTGTCGAAAACAAGGCCAGAAGAATAAGATGAAGCACTCCTCCGGGCCTGCATGACCGCGGCAGTTATTAGTGAATATTTGTACATTTGGCAGCAGGATTATTGTTTCACTGCTAATGCACTATTTTTATTTTTTTCAGCCCTGTGTGGCTGTAATATACATTGCAGCCTTTTCATGAAGGTTATAGTATAAAAAGAAAAAAATGAAAAGGAATGTCATATTCTAAAAATAGGTTTGCACATTTAGAATTGCGTTCAGAGACCAGAAAGCACTGATACCATCACAGCCTGACTGCTCTTTTACATACTGTAGACTGTGTGTGCAAGCCAGTTGAGGCAAATATCTTCTATTTATATGTATTTGGGATACACAATAACCACAAAAGGAAAATATGCAGGGGACTGACAAAGTCTGGATCAGTACTGCAGTTAAAAATGTAAGAAATATGTTGCTTAAATAAATTCTGTCAGAAAATGGGACTGGGCAAGAAACCAAAACGTGGACAAATTAGTTATTTCCTAGTCTTATTTTTCCATCCAGTTTTAATAAATAGTTTCTGCTCTAATAAGGTACTTGGGTTCCTTTAATGCTTTGGAAGGGGTCTGCACCTTAGAGGGATTTTCAATATGAAATTCTGTTAACTTGCCATTCTTTAACCAACTTGAGCTGAATTCAGCCAACGACTGTCTCACGGAGCAGTTAATACTTTCTTAGCTCTCTCACTGTATGTTTTTTTTTATGATAATTCTGCCCACAACTAAGCCTATTATTTTTTTTCTGTCTCGCTGCATCATCTCTACACTTTTTCCACCCAAGATGGGGTTCACAGATGGCTGTGAACCTCCTGCTGTCCTAAAAAGGATGAAATATGAACAAATGCTGATGATACCTTCAGAAAAGTTCCCCAAAGACAGTCTATGCATGTGGGAAGATGAGGTCTGCAAAAGCAGAAGACGTTGTGGGATCAGGAGACCAAATATGCAGAGGTTTCAGGCAGTCACCAACCCTGAGTAAACGCATTCCCAGAGAGAAGACAATTCACTTCTTCATCACACAGTGCTCCTGCTGATCAAAAGAGAGGTAGGAAGATATTATCAGCGTATGAAGTCACCCTGCCCTTTCCCCTCCTCTCCCTGTTTTTTTTTTTTCAGTTTAGCTTGGCTTTTGCCCAGTTTGTCCAAATTCTCTGATTGACCTGTTTTACTATTTACCAGTTCTGCAAAACACAAGCTAAATCTGCACTGGTAGGATTTTGCATTCCCTGATCCAGGAGCACAAAAAGGAAAAAGAAATCAAAGAAGACCCACACTGATGAACCATCATAACACAAGTTCATCTCAAGTGAATGCAGAAATCTAGGTCAAAATCTTGTCCCTCTAGGCTCTCAAGTATAATCAGAGTAGAAAGGTCCTAAAATACTCAGATTACTCCATTTTATATTCCAAGTGGGTGAGCAATTAGAGAAAGATCCATAATTGCATTAGCCAAGCACAGATTTCTTACTAAAGCTTTTCATATGGGACTCTCAGCACTCAATTGTAGCTGGGCTGAGGCTTAGTGGAAGTATTTGCCATTGTAAAGTTAGCTTCCTATCTGGATGGGAGGTTTTATTCTTACCTGATATATATTCTGGAATCAGTCCTATGGCCAAAGTTTCTTGAAATTGCAACCAGGATGTATTTTATATAAATACTGTATCTGGTATCAGTAATAAATTTCACAGAGAATAAATAATCTATACAAGTAGCAATGAGACACAGGAAAGTGCTGGCTGCTGATAGGGGGTTGCATGGCATGCCAAATTGGGTCATTGACTTCTGGCCTTTGACAGTCTTGAGGTTAGATCTGGCTTACTTCACAAATGAAATGATCATAGGGGTTTTGCTTCAAAAATTAACACTCAGTTTGATTGAGTTTGACAGAAATAGCGCACAGATGCCAAGAACCAAGTTAGACAGAACTGGGTTGTTTGGTGGTGCATCTGTTGATGGCAATGCTGCTTTCTTTCATTTGCCCTGAGCCAATTAAAGTATATATCTATACCTGATTTTGGTCTCTGACATAATAAACCATTGAAAAAATAATGGTTTTAAAAGCATCTGCAGCATATAGAATACAAATTGCAAATATGTTGGTGGGACATAGAAGTGAATATACCATTTTTACAAAGTAAAGCAAGATTTACTTTCGGATTAGACCAACTTAAAATCTGCCTAGTACAAAAGTCACTTAATGTCACTCTGACATTCTAGGTGTTAGGTATTATCTAGTGAAACTCCAAACCTCAAAGTCCTGTTAGGAGTCAAACTTTCAATATCTGCGTGATCTAAAAATCAGAAAATATCTGGTCCACAAGTCAGAATAAATCTTTTGTCTGTAAATCAGGGGAGAACATGGATAAAAATAGGAGTTCTGTCAGGATTTTAAGTGCATCCTCCTTTCAGCCAGATCTAAATTGCCATCAGGATAACAAGTTTTTCTCATGGTATTTCAGCCTTCAAATCTGCTCCCAAACAGGAAGTGCTGAAATGTGTACAAATAACTTCATAAAAAATAATTCAAGGCACCGCAAATAAAGAGAAAAACATTACACTAACTTTCTCATCCTTTAAAATGACTTGAGCTCCATGAGAATGAAATACCACAAGCCTCCAAAGAACAACTCTCTGTTCCTTCTCAGAGACGTGCTCAAATGTGACATTATGGAGGGTTGAGGAGATTGGTAATCCTTACAGGAGGGGGTTCAAGTCCACTCTCAGGATTCAATCACAGAGGTGGATTTCTTAGGGAAAATGTCTTTTATTCTTTGGGCCTGGTCCTGAACTCCTGAGTCAAAGGAAGTACCCATTAGATGGAGAAAACATGACACTGGGCTTCTGGAATGAAAGAATAGCAATGTAACTTCATAGAAAAATACTGGTTCTGGCCTCAGCTGTACTTTAAGATTTGAAGGAGTTTACAAGGTTGGCACTGATTTCTTGAGGAGCTGGGAAAAGCAATCTGCTTATTCCCAGCAAGACTAAAGCATTTCATCCAAACACAAAAATGCAGCCTGTTGCTGTAACGACCATACTTTTATCCTAAATGCAGACTATTTTTTGTTATGCCAGAACTAATAAAATGCTAACAAATATATCACACTAAGGCTTCAGAGGTGGAACCAATTCTCAAATTTGTTTTTATTTAGTTTTATTCAGCTGGATCACTATTGTCACGGGAGATTTCATATGCTATTGCATCTTTCCAAGGAAGAATCTGGATGTATTTTTCAAGGTTTCTCACCAGACAGTAGGTAGAGGCACAATGCCAAAAGGAGCACTAAGGACTGCTCCTGTATGGAAGCCTGGCTATGAATTTAATGCTACTTTTCCAACTTAGAGGGAGCGATCAACTTGCTGGGTCTGAAAGCTTCTGTAGTAGAAATAATTCGGGGGGGGGCCATTTCTTCATGTGTTTTTGCAGATATACTTCTGGGACCAATTCCCAAAAGTGCCCCTGAAATCAAGAAGTGAAGATCATATGTTCATTTTGCCATGTAGGCCCTGAAGAAAAATCCAAAAACACTTAGTTAAAAGGTGTTACAAGACCCTCAGAGCTTTCCAAAATATCCTGTGTGTCTAAATGAAGAAGAAGACCTCCAGGAAAGAAAAAACAAATCCTGAAGTTTTTCTGTCATGCAAGACAAGGAAACGACTTAATGGCTATAGAAGTAAAGACAGGATGTGTGGACTAAACACACGGACCCTGTTTTCTCTTCCCTCTTCAGGTGATGGAGGCAGAAAACTCCAGGCCCTGGATGTTTCTGGGGAGGTTGCCTTTCTCCAGTCTCTGTGGATGCTCCACCTTCATGTTGTGCTTTGAGGTCGGTAGTTCCAGAGGTGACCAGGAAGGCTGGAGGATGTGGAGCGGCTGGGAATCATTTTGGTCTGTGGCACTGCCAATGTTCAACCTTGCTGATCCTCCCAACCCAAATCACCAATGAACAGTGAGCCTGATTGGGAATGCTTAAATCAGAATGCTTTTCTGACCAAAAAGAATCCCTTTTTTAAGAGAGATTTTACTAAGGAGAGTGTCCACTTTGCCAAAAAAAAAAAAAGAAGAAGCACACAGCCCACTGATGAAATCTGTCCTAGTCAAAAAGGCTTGTTCGTGGCTTTTGCTAATGAAAACGTTGTTTTGTGGACAGACCCAAGAGCCGAGCTCAGATCTGCATGTAAAATACTGGGCACACATAGCTATTCTCACTCACAGGGAGCGTGAGGTTGACAAAGCCTTGCAAGAGAAAGGCAGTCCCAAGCCAATGTGTTTTCATTTGATTCTTCCAAATGCCAATGTTTTCTGGAAATCCCTTCTGGGAAGAAATCACAGCTTTGTCTTTTCATGCTTTTTTTGGATGGGATAAAGGCAGAAAGATGGAAAAGTGTACACATCACCTAACTCTAGCCATCTGATTTAGGATTGCATGATTGTAGTTAGGAAAAAATAAATTTCAAAGTGTTTTTCAAAATATTTTACGCATTCCATTTTTTCTGTAGAGAAACTGAGGCAGAGCAGGAGAACAGATTTCAGCAGAAGAGCTGCAGAGATATGAATAGAGCTCTGGGCTCCCAATTTCTTTCCAGCTCCCAAGGTAACAGGGACTGTTACTACAGTGGTCATGGTCCTACTGGAAACATCTGCACTGCCTTTGGTAGCCATATGGGAAAAGTGAATCAGGTGCAGTGTGGGTAGGACTTTAAAAGTTACCACTGTTTGGCCTTCCTACTCCAAAATAGTCATAGCTTAGTTAGATAACTGCTGTCATCAATAGGTCCAAAAAAGCAGTGATCATCTGGGGATGTTTTGAAATCATTGCACATGTAATGCATCTACACAGTGGATGCTTGCCTGAAATTTCTGCTTGCCCAACAGCTCAAGCTCCTCAATATTCAGAAATTTGGGAAGTAACTACTCAACACAGTTGTCCACTGCCCAAAGTAGCAGAAGCAGCAAGTGTGACAGAACTATATTTCATCAATGTGACGTAAAACATGGCTCAATAACTTTTTTTTCAAGTACTGTTCTTTCCAAAGCTTTTCCTTATAAAACTACAAGCATAGAGCTGTCAACTGGGGGAAAAGGATACCTTTAAATCTAGCCTGGCATGCATGTGTATATTTATTTTTTTAAGTGAAATATAAACGGACATGCTGAGTTCCAAGTGCTTGATGGATAAAGGAATTAAATGATTTCATATATCTCTCTATATAAATATACAAAAAACTTTCCCTGATGGGTCACAGAGGATTTCATGTGGATGTGAACTCTGTTTACTGTTAGTATTAGGGAAATAGTGGCTTTTTAACAAGTTACTCATGCCTGGAAAAAATCCCAGTATTGCAAGTTGTCCTAGATTCTCTGCCAATTGTCCGTGGGAATCGTCAGGATGGGAAAAGTTCAGATGTGTTTTAAAGAACCAGCTTAATGGAAAATGGGAAAGAGAAAAAAAAAGCTACTGTGTCAATCTCCTGGGTAAGAAGAAGTAAAATGTGATTTGACTGTTTTATTTCTTTTTTCTTT